>JAECMU010216459.1:5702-19132 GCA_016106625.1 Dracogyra subfuscus | reverse complement strand
CCCAAAGAGAAAACAATTTCATCTCTGAATTGGAACAAATTAAATGGGTGAAATTCACATTGTGCCCCATATGCATATGTGTGTGATCTTTATAGACTAATCATAAATTACATAATATTCGGTCAATATTAGTTTGGGCGAATTTTAATATTTCCAAACTGAAATAAAAAAACTGACATGAGTATATGTATATATACATATGGTTTGTATTACCTGTTTGATTGTCAAGCTTTTGAGATTTTAATTCTTTTGTGCTTTCTCTGTAATTCACTTTAATTTGTAGTGGTTTTGTTTTTCTGTATTGTCAGTATTTGTACACACACAATTATGTATCTTTTTGTAACATGTTTATACAATTACATTTTTTGGTGATTTATATTTGGCAGTCATCTCAAATAAGTATCATGTTCTATCAACCTTTCACACAGATTAACTTACTTTAATATTTATTACCCGTGCGCTAAATGTAGATTAATAAAGAAGTGATATAGTTCTCACTGAGGAATTGAATGTCACATCCATAACCTGTCTTTTGATTGGCTAGTTCCAGCCAATAATCATGTCTGTTCTATATGTACATAGTCTACACCTACATGCAGTCATTGATTATTGATGGTCACCATGACGTGACAAAAACAATACACATCACATGCTTTTGAAAATGGCGTGACCATGATATGGCATTGTTAGGTGTGACCCAGTTTCTGAACTCATATTGTTACTAGTAATTGATTGACCCTGATATTGAATTTTTTTTTTACTAATTGTTATTTTAAAAATTCTGCCCATTTTCAACTCTACCCCTCCATCCCGAGTCAGGCCACCGATCTTATCAGAGGTCGGACTCGGGATGGGTGTGTTCGAAACCCTAGTGGTATATGGGCACGTTAAACTAATTACCAATCAATCAAAACCTGATATTGTTAATTTAATAACCCATTCACCATATAATAAAAATAAAACAATTTTTTTTTTTAAAGTGGATGAAATGAAGCAATACAAGTGCTTTGTTTTAATCATAAAATGTATTCTTTCTAGGCTGAATTCAATTGTGTTTAGAAATATTTTAAAAGTCATTTTAAAAGTCATTTTAACTATACTGTGGCATGCTGAAACATGTCTGGAATGAAACATAAAGCATTAAATTTACCATATATTAAAATATTTTGCTCTATAAATTAAAATTATGTAACAATTATCTGATTTTGAGACACACATGATATTGTAAATCATCAAATGATAGTTTATTATTGGAAAATATTCACATACATGTAGGTACATAATACTATGTATGTGCAGAGCTGACAAATACAGGAATAATACATAATTATATGCACAGCTAAATTTAAAAATCATTCTTCAAAACAGTATGCTATGGAATAACAAATATCAGTGACATGAAACTTCACTTAGTGTTAAAATATATGGTCATTTAAAGGGACATACTCTAGTTTTTAAACACTAAGGCATATTTTTCACCTAGACTCTAGTTTCAACCTGTAAAAATAGACACAACTTTAGTTAATATATGAACCTGTAACAAACTAGGATAATACAGAGTGAAACCAAAGAGTATGTGACATTGAAATACCCTTAAAAAAAGACCAAAATGTGACACAGTGCCCGCCTGATGCGCGGTCGGTCTAGAATCGATCCCCGTCAGCTAACCACTGGGTTTTTTCTCGACATAACCATATGTCCGACGCCGAGATAACCATAATTATAATGTGTTGAGTGCATCGTTAAACAAACTAAAANNAAAATTTGACTCCATATTCATTACTTCTCAGATACATGTGTGTTTTTAAATATGAAAAATGCATTTTGTGGTATTAGAAACACCATGATGACCAGAAACACTTCAGTTGTATGGAAACGGATAATCTAAACAATAAATTATAAGTACTTTTTTATTTCAGTCATAATAAATGGCTCTAATAGTGAAAAATATACCTTAAGTGTTTAATAACTAGGGTTTGTCCCTTTAATACGCTAATCAGAATTAACGGTTAGATTTATAATTCAGTAATTTCTATTACTGAATATACTGTGTTGTTAATGGTAATTTTAATATTGGCTGTGCATAAATGATGTAGTCACAATAATAGCCATGCCTTGGACTTTCTGTGCTGTACACTGTCGTATTTATTTTCCAGGAACCATATTTAGATGTAGAATTCTAAGATTTTAAAATTTATTTACTGGTGATTTTTTCCCACTCTCTAAATTATGTGTTTTGTTTTGCTTTTTTTCTTGAAAATATTATTCAGCTTTCTCACAGATTATTTGCATCTTTATCCACAGATTATATACGGCTTCTGCTTTATCTTCAGTTTCACTTCATTATTATCCACCATGCATTATTATCCAATGACAAACAGTCAACACTATCACATGATCCTTCAGTTTGAAGTTGTTGGTTTGGATTTTGCAGCAATGACAGACAAGGGAGTTAACTCTAATTTGTAGTTTGTCCATAACTACAACTTCCTTTCACCCTTTTTTTTTTTTTTTTTTTTCATTTGGTAAAATAAATGGCATTGGGTGTTACAGAAATTTAATTTATCCAAATACTGGCCTTAATCCCCTTCCCAAAAACGAATCCCCCTGGTAAAACATCCATTGGTAAATGATGGTGGATAATAAAATGATCTTCATGCAATGAGCTGTCACAAATGCATTTTTATTGTGCTTAATGGTCATAAAAAACACCACTATGAATCCAACATGACTTACAGTACTAACCAACACTAAACAGCCAGAAGTACAATAAAAATGTGTATTGTACACCGCATTGTGTTTCTTGATAATTGCCTTATTATTTCACACCTGTTGATAAATTTCCGTTTTGCTTTGCTCCTTGGCGATGGTTACAGCTGATGCCCGTCATTTCCTCTCTGACTCCCCTCACCACCGTCATCCCACTTGTTGCCGTGCTAACCGTAACGGCAATTAAGGACGCCGTTGACGATATTGTGAGTTTAATTATGTCATCGTTGTTCAATGATTTAATTTTTTGGTAAATTTTTTTTTTTTTTTTTTAATATTTAAAAAAATAAAAAATTGCTGCTTCTGGGTGTGTTAATGTTTTGCAAATTCAGAGAATAATAATCAGTTTTATATTTTTATTTCGAAGGTTTAAAAATTGTTTTGCAATCGGTTATTTTTGTTCAGTGGTTTTATTTGTTAATCATTTAAAACATTTTTTATTTTTTTTTGGCTTGATTTGCTGAGTGTGTTTTGTTACTTGGTGTACACAAATGGTAACTAATATTCAGGTAATTGCAATTAAGGAATTAATCAGTTTTTATCTTTTTCATTCTATGGGCTTTTGTTCTAAATATAAGATTTGTTAATTATTTTTACTAATCATTTTTATCAAAGGATTTTATTTTTTAAATTGTATATATATATTTTTTGGTTATTAAAAAAAAGAAAGATTTTTTTTTTTTTTTTTTTTTCCCTCTTTGTTTTTTCCACTTGTAATATATAAATTGCCAGTTGATGTCAAATCATTACAAATGTTCATTCAGAATTTGCACATGTATACATGTGTACATGACATACATAATTATATATATTAATTTTAATTTTAATTCTTTTTTTTAATTGTCTTCTATTTTTGCCCTGCCATTGTCTGGTTGTGGAGTTTCTAGGGTTTCTGTACGGTGATTAAAGACATAGGCTACTATTACATTAATAATTAATGTACGGTCTTTCATTTTATCTTCTCACATTTATGCTAATTCAGCTCATTATTTATTTAAATCACACTAACACATTTATTATCACTATTATAATTTTTTGCTACACTCTTATATTATTATTAACATTTATTGTTTTATTCAACTTAATAAATATTTATTCATTTATTATTAATAGTAATTATTTTAATGCGTTTTTATAATAGTAATTTTATTGTTATTATTATTCAATGAATATTGGTTTAAAAAGTGATAGTAGTATGTATTTGGATTAAATAATTTACAATTGCAGTTGATTTAATTATAGTAATTAGTTATAAGGTAAATACATCTTAATTTTAATAGCAAATTGTATTTTTAGCTCTTATGTATGTATATTTTAAGTCTTCTTATATCTTTATTTTTATGATGATGATGATGATGATGATGATGATGATGATGATGATGATGATGATGATAACTTTTTGCCATGCTTATATTTAATTTGTGATCAAGCACCCTGAAAAACACAGCGCAGTTGCAGGGTTGTTTGTCTACATGTACATATTATACATGTACATGTATGTTAAATATGTTAACGATAAAAAATAACCATAACAAATAACCATGTTGTCCTATCAAATAGCTCAAGTAGTATTTTTTTTTAAATCTATTTTAGTGATTTCCCTAGAAATTTGGCAAGGCATAGTAGACAAAACACATTTGGGGCATTTTCAGCATTTTGTTTTTCGTTAAAAATACACAAACATTGATGGAAATAAACATTAATGTAACATATGTGCTTGCTTTATTAAGTGAATGATAAAACATTTAAAAGTCATATTTTATTAATTAATACAGTGTAAACTAGCAAAACCAGACTCTATTATCGGCCATGTATATAGCCTGTGCTTTAAAATGGATAGCGGATCGATTTTCCTATCAGGATAGCACAAATCATGGCCTTTGTTGAACCAGTTATGGATCACTGGTCAGTGCAAATGGTTTACACCTACCCATGAGCCTTGCGGAGCACTCACTCAGGGTTTGGAGTCGGTATCTGGATTAAAAACCAAATGCCTCGACTGAGATCCGAACCCAGTACCTACCAGACTATAGACCAATGGCCAAACCACGCTGCCACCGAAGTCGGTTAACATGGTTGTAAAGCCATACATGTAGCTGTGCTTCATATTTCATCCCATTTCAACTTATTTTCATGCTTATATCTAATTAAGTTTGAAGCATGCCGTCCTGGAACACACCTCAACTGTCTGTCCAGGAAAGTGGATTAGTTGTTAGTGGTTAGTGATAGAGAATTGGGGTGAAGTGGTCTTATTAAAACTCATTCTGGGTGGGAGCCGGTACTGGGCTGCGAACCCTGTACCTACCAGCCTGTTGTCTGAAGGCTTAACCATGACACCACAGCGGCCAGTAGTGCTTCATCTTATGATGTTGGAATTTTATACATTGTGGATTTAGTGACCCACCCCCAAAAATGGATTAAAAAACTTTCAGAATATATAATGCCATCACGGAAATTTTCTGATTAAATAACTTAATTATAAAATGTTCTGAATGTTGCCATACCCAAATACTTTTGCATATTTTTTTTTTTTAAGTTGACCTTTTAACAAAATTAATTACTTTTATCATTACTGTATCATGTGATTTCAAAAATAAATTTGCTAATGGAAATTTACTTAACCTTTACAAAGTGTATAGAATTATAATTTCTCATCAATCTTAATTATAATTAACCTTTCATTTGGTATATGTATGTTTTAGTTTTTAATTGCCGAAAACCTTGCATAAATCTTTCTGGTTTTTTTTTTGTAATTGCAGCTATTCAGTGACACACGCCTGTAATGTTTATAAAAATGCCTCCAGTTAAAGGCTACCTAAATTTCTGTATAATCTAGATATAAGTGTGTAGGTGTGAAAAATACTGCCCACGGTCAACAAAAATTAATTTAAATTTTTTATTTAAAAACAAAAGTGTTTTAATATAAATATTTTTGTTTATTTTTAGTTACTCTTCTTCTTTTTTTTTCTTCCCCCCCCCATCCCCCCCCCCACCTAATATACAAGCCACCACAAAGTGTTTGATTGGTTGGAATACATACATGTACTTGTAATATACATTATAGGTGTAGGCCAGTCATTGGCTATTGGAGAAATTATATATTCACATTTTTCAGCTGTAGATTTTACACAGCAATTACTTCATGGATTTTTGGAATGATGTATTTCATATTCTGCAAAGTACATTTCATATTCCACAAAGTGCAGCATGGTTCATTCTTACGGAATTTCATAGTGTACTCTGATCCAATTAAGTTCAAGCATGCTATCCTGGGCAGATATTCCAGGAACTTTGGCCATCTTCCCAAATCAGAAAAAGTAAAAGGTAGTCAAGAAACGAAAAAGTAAGAAATTAGGGGAACAGGATAAAAGAGTGTGTTGGTACAATATTTTCTTTGTATAACACTATACACCCCAGAGATGAATTTTTACTAAATCAGACCACGGGGTATTGTGTAATTATATACATGTTATTTGTGCAAATTGATAGTGTGTAATAGTTATTCAGTAACTATGAATACTTTAATATAGAGTTAATAATGTAATTTATTTCTCATTTGAACACCCAATACATGTGATTTTAGAATAGAAATATGTTATTTTGTATGTGAATACTTTCTTAATCATGCATTCTTTTTTATCTTGTTGCGACATTTGTAAATATATACATGTTTATTTATTTGCTATATCTAATTAAAAAAAAAAATAATAATAATAATTTAAAAAAAAAATATATACATATAAATTATTTATTTATTTGATGTATTTTTGTGGTTGTAATAGCAACGACATCGAAGTGATGGCTTGGTTAACAACCGGAAGTCGGATGTGCTCCGTGACGGGAAACTTGTTTCAGAACGATGGCACACGGTCATTGTCGGTGACATCATCCGACTCAAGAACAATGATTTTATTGCTGTAAGTATATTACGACTGGATGAAGTTTTAAGTCTTACAAAAATCTGTCAGTGGACCCATTGGGCTATTTCTCTTTACTGCCTATACTCCACAACTGGTGTAACAAAGGCTGTGGTATGTACTATCATGGCTGTGGAATGGTGCATGGAAAAGATCCCTTGCTGCTAATCGAAAAGAGTAGCCCATGAAGTGGTGACTGCAGGTTTTTTCTCTCGATATTTGTGTGGTTCTTAACCATATGTCTGATGCCATATAACTGTAAATAAAATGTGTTGAGTGTGTCGTTAAATAAAACATTTCTTCCTTCCTTGTAACGAAAATCAGGGTAAGTCCATTGGGAGTAGCAGGTAGTTAAAGATCACTTTTAAGAATATTAAATCAGACCTTGTCCCAATCAGTACACCACGACTGGTATATCAAAGGCTGTGGTATGTGCTATCCTGGTTGTCAGATAGTACATATGAAAGATCCCTTGCTACTAATGGTTCTAAGACAATATGTTGAATTACCAAATGTTTGACATCTTACAAAGGAAACCTGATACATTTTTCCATTAGTAGCAAGGGATCTTTTATATGCACCATCACACAGACAGGATAGCACATACCACAACTTTTAATTGGTATACCAGTCATGGTACATTAGCTGGAATGAGAAAAATAGCCCAGTGGGCTCATCATCGGGGGTTGATCCCAGACAGACCATGCATTAGCCAAGCACCTTTCTATACTGGGTTACAGTAGTGAAAAAACACTTTTGAAAATATTAAATCTGACCGATGGAGTACATTTATTTATTATATAAAATTCAGTGAAATATCTTAAAATATCAGTGATATAAAAGTGACGATAACATATTTTAGAGTGACATTTTCACTATTTCACTCTAAAATGTGTTATCGTCACTATAGAAAGTGATATCTCTACTGTAAGAAAGCCAGAACTATTTTAAAAATAAAGGTAAATTGCCAAAAAAGTTTGCAATCATACCACACTTATCGCACAAGCACGACTCGAGATCATGAGATGATAAGTATTAGTTTGTCAGTTTCTTACTTTTAAATAAGGATTCACAGTTCATTTGGTGATGCAACTCTGTTCAGTATTACATGTAGTGCATTCACTGACAGGAAGCCAAGTCTGTTTTTAGGTGTGTTTTTTGTGTGTAATATAGCCTTGACAGTTACATATCTGTATATTTTGCCCTGCCAGCAACAGGAAATATAAATCAGTCAAGCTACATTTAATGCATTCTATGTACATTTTGACAACTTTTTTTCTGTTACTATGCAGTACTGAAAAGGTTACAGCAGTTAGTGCTGGATTTGAAGATATACATACATATAATATATATATATATACATACCTACCTACCTACCTACCTACCTACCTACCTACCTACATACATACATATATATACACACACACACACACACATATACACACACACACATGTATGTAGGTGATCATGCTAGTGTTAAGTGAATATTTCTCTGATAACAAATGTCACCCATGTTATAATTTTAAAAGAAAGAACAAGAAGGAAATGTTTTATTTAATGACGCACACAACACATTTATGCTTATATGGCGTCGGACATATGGTTACAGATGACACAGATATTGACAGAGGAAACCCGCTGTCACCACTGCATGCATGGACCACTCTTTTCGATGAGCAGCAAGGGATCTTTTATATATATCATCCCACAGACAGAATAATACATATAACAATCGTTGATATACCAGTCGTGGTGCACTGGCTGGAGTGAGAAATATCCCAGTGGGCCCACCAGCGGGGATCGATCCCAGACTGACCGCTCATCATAATCATTACAAATATACTCCATTAGTTCACTAAATCGTATGGCGCAACCGCCACCTGTGGGTCACACTAGCGGAACAATTAATTGTTACAGCTACTTCTGGCAACATGTGGAAGGGTGAAATTTTAGACACCGATGACTTAAAACGTATAGTTGAATGTAGAGTGACTGGACATGTCAAAACATTTGGTAGCCCGGCGGACTACCAGGGTTAGACATCTGGTAGTCCGAGTGAGAAATCGGTAGCCAAAACACCCCGGGCTACCGCTAAGGTCGAGCCCTGTAATGTTAAAAGATGTTGTTTGTTTTATTTAACATTGATTTATTAATGATCGGCTATTTGTAATTTTATTTATAGTCTTAGAGAAGAAACTTGCTGCATTTTTCCATTAGTATCCAGGGATATTTTATATGCACCATCCCACAGACAGGATAGCACATACCATGGTCTTTGATATACCAGTCTTGGTGCAGAATGAGAAATAGCAGAATGAGCTCGCCAACAGGAATAGATCCTAGACAGACTGTACATCAAGCGTGTGCTTTACCACAGTGCTACATCCCGTAGTTCATTGCATATATTTTAAAGTACATATAAATGACATTTAACTGGTATGGAAAACCAGGTAATAGACCAGGGCTAGCTCTGGGTGAGTTATTTTCTAAAACAAATTCAGTTATTGCATAAAATTATTTCAAAATTTGCAATTGGCAAATTTGGCGAGTACCAGATGTATAATGTAGCCTTGATAGAAGTGTGTAGTCATTCAGGGTCAGGTCAGGTCAGGTCATGGGGCTTTATGTGCACATTCAGAACAAGCTGTTGTAACGCACGCCTGTCCTGGGCACAAGAGCAGGCAGAGGCTGGCTCCTCCATCCACCATAGGATAAAGTTAACTGCTGGTCACTTGTAGCACTTACAAATGCATAAACATGTCTGGTAGCTAGGTCTAAATTAACTCCTCTCCCACCCCAACCTTTCCTGTCCTGGACGGAGAGGCTGACCGAGGCCGGCCCCAGTGCCCAAGACAGGCATGCGCTATAACAGCTTGTTTTGAAGAATGTGCACATAAAATGATATGACATGACATGATATGACATGTCTGGTCCATTATTAAAAATAATATGAGGTCACTGTGACCCAATCTATTTTGGCACTAAAAACAAACAAAAACAATTTAATTAATGGATTGTGTACAATGTGTGATTTTTTTTTAATCAAGACATTTTTTATATGAGTTATAGCTAACAGTATGTTTCTACAGTTGGTCTAGAAAGGAAATGTGGCTGTTTTTATCTGGATTAAAACAGTAATTGATTAGTTTTATTATTTATTTAAAAAGGAGGAGAAAACATAAAGATAATGAAAATTAATGTCAACCTAAATGGAAAGCTTTGGCTATTTTCAGCAAGATTATATTGATTATTTGCTTGTGCTATTGATAAAAGTAAAAGAAGAAAAAAACAAAAAGGAGAGAAATACTTATGGTTGGGGAAGGGGGAAGAGCCAATATCGAACCAATTTGAATTTATTTGTGAGTTGGGTAGTTACATAAACTATAGTTGACTGTAAACAATGTCCTTTTTTTTTCCTTTAAAAAAAAAGATTTCAAGGTTAAATTTTTTCTTTTTTCTTTTTTGCCCCCTTTAATTGGCTTCATGTAGATGTGGGGCTGGACGTAGCCCAGTGGTACAGCGGTCGTTTGATGCGCAGTCGGTGTGACATCGCCATTGGTGGCCACATTGCACTATTTCTCGTTCCACCCAGTGCACCACGACTGGTATATCAAAGGCCATATGTACTACCCTGTCTATGGGATGCTGCATGTAAAAGATCCTTTGTTGCTAATAAAGTGGTGACAGTGGGTTTTCTCTCTCAATATCTGTATGGTCCTTAACCATATGTCTGACACCAAATAAAATGTGTTGAGTGCGTCATTAAATAAAACATGTCTGTCTTTCTTTTTTCATGTAGATGCATTTAGTAACAGCTGTTGTCATCAGTGACTAAATGGACTGATTTTTATGTTATTAACAGCTGTGTTTATTTGCAGTTTATATTAGGTAAATCTGCATGTTCAGTATTTCTCATTATGCATGCAGTGGGACCTGCTGTGAATACATACAAATGCACATAATGACCATGAGGTTTAATCAGATTTAACAATACACACTTGCTAAACTTGCTATATATAGTCGAAAACGTCTGTAACAATTGTCTGTATGTCTGTAAGATACTTTTTCATCCATCCATTCGTTGGTCGTCCACTGCCCAGGTTTCTAGCTTCATCTTGCTAGACTATATTAATGGATTACTTCGTTTTCTGCCTTATTTGATACCGATGACTGAGTGACAATCCATCCATCTGTCTATTTGTTCGTCCATCCATCCATCTGTTCACCATCCATCCATCCATCCATCCATCCATCCATCCATCCATCCATCCATCCATCCATCCTTCTGTCATCCATTGCCCAGATTTCTAGCTTCATCTTGCTAGACTTTATTAACGCATTGCTCTGTTCCCCGCCCTATTTGACACTGATGATTGAGCGTCGATGAGCATTCACCGACACGAGTCTTCCTTATCACATTAGAGAGCCCTGCGTCTCAACATGGTGATCTGTCAGCCATATTTAGCACGGAGGCCGCACAACGTAATCACGAGTTACTGCATCCCGTTCTCTCATTTCCCTCCACCGTGATTTTAAATTGGAAAACACGCTTCCAGAAGAACCGCTCCCATGATTGCCACACAAAAGTCTCCCACCCTCTCTGTGCGAATGCAGAATGGTGTTTGTTCTGTATAATTATGTGTATTTGTATGTCCACTTTCCTTGGCAACGGCTAACTATAGTAAGTGTCTCTGAAGGGTAATTAGTCAATATTTATTGATTGTTTTATCCGGACAAATTACATGAAGTTACCAGTATAATCTACAGTGAAACCTCTCAAAACTGGATCCGCTGTAAACTTGAATTCCCTCAAAACCGGATGTTTTACATGGTCCCTTTTTTAACAATATGTACAGAATGTAACCTCTCTGAACTAGATACCTCTTAAAACAGGACTTAGTGCATGGTACAGAGTGTGTCTAATTTAGAAGGGATTCACAGTAGTTTGATCTCAACAATGGAATAAGATCTTTCCATTTGTGAGTTATACATGTATGTCAATATGACCAATAAAAAAACCATAATCGTTATTTTGTTTTATATTGTAAAGCATATGTGGTAAAGCAATATAAGTTACATACAATTTTGTCCTGTTATAAAAAGGATTGAACATGTTTTCTGTGGTCTTTAATTGTTACAGTCGATCCAACCAGTGCAGCATAGCTGGACAAAGAACACAGAATTCATGTTAAATATCAGTACAAAACAGAACCTCTCTCTAAACCGGATACACCTTAAAGTGACAGACCCTAGTTTCAACCCATGACAGTTAACACCAATTAATTAATCTACAAACCTGTAACATATTTGGATAAAGTTACAATTGAGAGAAACACGAGTATGTGACTTTGACTTAGTGAAATATCCTCTAAAAATTGACTAAAACTATATTCCATAACTGTTACTTCTCAGACACACAAGTGTTTAAAAAAAATATGAAAAATGCATTTTGTGATATTAAAAAGACCAGGATGACCAAAAACACTTTGAATGTACGGAAATGGATAATCTAAACAATAAAATTTAAGTAAAGTATGATTTCAGTTATCAAAAACAGCACTAATAGTAAAAAATATGTGTTAGTATTTAAAAACTAGGGTACGTCCCTTTAAAAGCTGACTTTTTACCAAGTGCTAAGGGTGCCCAGTTTAGATACAGTAGGTTTCACTTTATATCCATCCAACAAATTCCTCTTGAACTGGTGTATTTGACAATTTGACAGATGGCAGATGGAAGCTGTAAGCGTTGAGCAAGAGGATCAGCAAAGGAAACACATTTTCCAGATTCCACAAGCATTTATTATATGAAGAGCATTCCTTGTTGCTCTGCCTCCTAGGAGACATCAATTCATTAATCAATTAAACCACGTAGCACTGAAGAATAATACAGTATTAATGCGCTTTCATCCAGCGTTGTCAACAAACAGTGTTGGCCCGCTAGTCTGTGTACCGTACATGTGTGATTCAATCAAATTTAGTGTGGCCATTATACTTGGCCCTCTTTTAATTTCTGTTTGCACTTGTGATTTTCCTTATTAATTGCTTGAGCAAATTGTAAACATTTAATTTCGACTGTACATGTAGTGTGATGATAATAAATCCATTTTTAACCATGTTGTAATAGTCAATATATCTGTTGTTCTGCCTGTCCATCCTTCTGTTCAAACATGAGCAAATATTGGAGCAACTTTTAAAGGGACATACCCTAGTTTCAGTTCATGAAAATTAACATTAAGTTTAGTTAAATTTACAAACCTGTAACACATTTTGATAAAAGTTACAATTGAGTGAAACATGAGTCTTTGACTTTGAAATGGTGAAATACCCTCTAAAATAGAATAAAACACGACTACATAACTGTTACTTCTCAGAGGCACGTGCCTTTTTAAAAATATAAGAAATGTATTTTGTGATATTAAAAAACATCAGGTTGAACAAAAACACTTCGAATGTACGGAAATGGATACTTTTAACAATAAAATTTTAGTAAAGTATGATTTCAGTTATCAAAAAACGCCTCTAATAGTCAAAACTATGTCTTAGTGTTTAAAAACTAGGGTATGTCCCTTTAACTGAACTGTGAAAATTTTGATAAAATTGTCAGAGGGTGTTGTAAAATGGGGGCAGAGGGAAGAGAATGGACAGTAATAATTATTGGTAGCCAGTATTTCTGCCAGAAAGAAATTTTTGGGTAATTGAATATTAATTTACAATATGTACGCTGAATGTGATAGGGGGTATGAGC
>JAECMU010216458.1:0-13054 GCA_016106625.1 Dracogyra subfuscus | reverse complement strand
TACATTATAAATCGTTTGGGAGGAAAGAAAGTGGCCGCTAAAGGCAGGTGACCGCTGAGTACATGTGGCCGCTAGGACAGGTTTGACTGTACTTGTTACTTTTATTTTGCCATCGGCATCGCTCCCTTCCATTCTTGGCCGACTAAACATTGAGTCTACAGACTCCTTTAACCATACACGCTAAAAAGTAGTCCCATTGGGCAAAATAAAATTAAAATAATTTCACGATTAAGTTCATTTTTTTTTTTTCATTAACATAACCTTTTGGAGGATTATAAAAATAAAAATAATACAACATGAATTGGTAGCTTCCCTTGGCAGTTATAAGTAGCCTCATAACCGCGTATGTAGAAATCGTCTATACCCGTGGGTAAGATAGATTTATCTAGCACTGTGCAAAAGCTGGATAATCCGGTCTAGTGGGTAAGAAAGAACTGTATAGACAGCACTTGTATGCATACATGTACCACAACATTTAATACCAGGGCTAGCTATGGCACTTACCAAATTCGCTAATTTTATTTGAATTTGGTGAAATAAGTTTATGTAATAATTGATATTTTGATACAAAATAACTGGGGGTTTGCAATTTTTGAAGTTTAACAGATAATTTGGTGAAATGTTCTGCTGAAGACTGGCATATCATAGGGTTTAAGCTGGATGCCAAATATTAATAGCAATTTGGTGAATTTTATCAGGAAATCTGTATGTATCCAAATTGGAATAACATTTAGCTAAACAGAATTATTGTTTAAAATAGCTTTACACATGTAAATGATATAAAGTTTTCAAATTAGCTTTTGGTGAATTGGTAATGACTTATATACATTTGCTAAATTCTACTTTAAATCACATTTGGCGATTTAGCGAATGGCATCTTAAGACCTGGATCAGTCTTAGAACCCTGACATAAATGAAGAATGACCCATTGGCACTTCAGGCAGACACTGCCTGGTGAGCTACACAAACTCTACATCTCATTCCTGTGTTCGGGCACTGACAAACACTGCCCTCTTGGTGTCCACTTCACAGCAGGTTAATAACAGTACATCAGAAATAATGGTCACAGCTAGACAGTTGGTCCCAGTCTGGGCATCCAGAGTGGAAATTGGCAGCTACTATAAAAGTCCATTTCAGAAGAAATCTCTGGGGAATTATTTCTGTCAGTTCTAATTTAATATGATCAATGTACAGCCATCTCATGATATATTCATTATTAAGATGTACACACAATGATAAGATGCATGCATATGTCTGTTAATTATGACAGATATTTTAAAGGCATTGTAGACAGCAGACTGCTAAATTAAAGTGCAGTGAAGTCGGACACCCATGGGACTAAGTAAAAAGTTAGTCATTGTGAAATTTGTGGGTATAGTGCTATGCAACTGAATGCAGCCACAGTCAACAGGGGATATGAGGGGCCTTCCCCTGAAAGAAAATATGTTTAGGGTTTAAGAAAATCATATAGTAATGATAAGATTAACTAATTTTGTAAAAACATTTACTTTACAAAATATAGGTATATGGTGCCATACCCATCGTACCCTCTGGTAAAAACCCTGAGGGTATTGTTTTTAGAGAATTTCTGTTCTGTACAGATATTTTGAATGTGTGAAAAATGTCTAGTTTTTAGCAGATTGATTTATGTTTGCAGATGGTCCAGCTTTGAGTGCTTTCATTATACATGTAATAATTTTAATATTCATGCATGCATACTATAGTTGGTCTGATTTGTGTCTCTGGTCATACTACAAGAGCTTGTGTTCACTTGCAGACATATTTATTTAACACCTCTTGAGTGCAACTGACTGAAAGTTATTGTGGATTAACAATACTACAAGTCTGCATGACCAGGTGCAATGCCAATTATACAACTTGGCATTCTTAAAGTTTCTGACCAGTTCTCAAAGTATATGTGCAGGTTCTTTTATGTTTTTGGGGTGTTTTTTGTGTGCATGAAATACATTTGGATCCATGCAGCTACAAAGCAAAGCATTACAAACACCAGAACGACCAGAAACGTTGTATTTGTATATGTATTTATTTTTTAATCCAAAAAACATTGTATTTGCCAAAATGTATAGTGTGCAGTAAGCTGTAAGTATGGTGATGTATAATTTAATTGCAAAAATCTATAATGCTCCACTTTATAGGGATAAAAGTATTTTATCATATAATATCTTACATTTTCAGTGCAATCAAAGTATGTGATATTTTCCTTGATCACATACTTTAAGAATTTGATAACTTTGCAAATTAGATGTAAATTAATCGAGGTTACGGCACTAGGTTTATTGACATTTAAGCAAACGTACTTTGGTGACACTCCATAAATGATGTATGCATTCATATTCCATAAATAAAAACATTTCAATGGCAATTTGACAATGAAAGCTGTCCAGCGTTCTGAAAACAAAAAATGTTAGGCCCTAATTTGTTTTGATGTAAGGACATTCAAAATGACGTAATTCGAGTTTGACGTCATTTCCATTCAAAAATACACCGCGCCACATATTCTTACGTCATTTGAATATGTAGTAATGACTGACTGGAATTAAAGTTGCATGTACAGTTTACAAAAACACGTTATATAAAGCTTGAGATTATATGATAAAGAGATTATTACCCTCGTGTATTTCGGTATCGTCAGTATCATATATTAGGAATAAAAATAATGTATTATGCATAATACAATTTTTATTCCTAATATATGATATTGACGATACCGAAAAACACTCTGGCAATAACCTCTATCTATTTTATTGAAATATATAGATCTACCTTTATTACACATGCAAACATGTTTATGTGTGGGTGTACATGCACAAACACATGTAAAGAACCGTGTTCAGGGGAAATAAGACTGAATCAGCAAGTAAATTAATGCTTCAAGTTCATTCTTCTTCAAAATTGAATTACATTTTATTGCATTTAGTTCTTTGATTCCATGTTAAATGTATGTTGTTAACTAAAAATACCTTGAATGTGTCTTTTGTCACTAATTACATTTAAAAAAACCAAAGACAACAAGAAACTGATAAAGTGCTTGAAAGTAAGAAAATACATCTGTAATGACTAAATTGCAAGAACACAAAGTAACATGTCCATGTGTGTGTTTTGTGTGTGTGTGTGTGTGTGTGTGTGTGTGTGTGTGTGTGTGCATGTGTGTGTGTGTGTGTGTTTTATACACATTGTAGATCCTGATTTGGCTTGGAAGGCAGACCTTTTGTTGATCATCAAATGATCTCAGACCTGCCCATAAGTTAAATGTTGTATATATTGGGTACCTCTGACGCCATCATCACACATGCAAGATGTTCAAGGACATGAACCTGACATTGAATCATGGCAAGACCTTTCCTCAAGTTGTTATTCTGAACCAACTGAAAGGTCTTGAAGACATTAATTTGCTTCTGTATACTCCCTGCCTGTGAATATCTCCATATGTTCGATGTTGCATAAAGGTGGCAGGCTTGTTTTTCTTGATCCACCATAAATCACAGGAGAGATGTTTTACTCTTTCTCAATCAATATACCGCAATGATTTTATCTCGTGTATTATTTGTTCATCACGGACACTTTTGATCGCACGCACAATGCTTGATCTTGGCATATATTTATCCAAAGAGGATAATTCACTTGATGTGTCTGTTAATGAATAGCTTTTGATGTTCATCACGCACAATCTGATCCCAAGCGGTGTCAAGTTAATTAAAGACTGTTGAACCTGGACCATCATTTGTTAAAAAAAAGAGATAGAGAGACAGAGTGAAAGAATTCTCATTTAATATATTGTAATCGGACCATTACTGATGAGAATCTGTGGGACATTTTTTTGTTTTTCACAGGCAGACAGCCAAGGCAGGTTAAGATAATATACTTTTGTGGATATCATCAGACACAGTCTGAGTGTAGTTGCTGTGTTATTTAAATACAGTCAGACTTGGGTCATCATTTACAGGAAAAAAAGTCATGTATTTATCTGGGATCCAGCCTCTAGCTACCAGTGAAGATAGATAGATCTCGATCTCGAACACCATTTTTTTCATGAGTAGATGGCGGACTCTTGCATACAGCTTAAAATTTACACATTTGTAACTAGGAAAGCTGTCTGCATATACATTATGCAGGCCTCTTCCATTTGGTTTAACCTAGGTTTGTTGTATGTAACATTAAGTTTAGGCCATTATTTACATGGCAGGTTATGCAGAAAGGAAATTGGTTGTAAACCTGAATTTATTTTTCAGTAATCAGTACATGTGTGCATTAATGTGTCAATTATGGGAAAATTATGTAGTATAGCTGTCATATAACCATTACTCATAAAAATCTCTTGGAAAGTAATTCTGGGGAAATATGAAGAGCATATTTTAAGGGAGAAAACATAGCATTAAAATGTGTCTTACTATTTTCCAAAATGATAAATTGTAAAGTACAAACTCAGCATTGAGATATGCTGCCTAAGGACTTTGTCTTTTTGTGATGATCATGTCGTAATAATAGCAGGGGATCAGAGGTACAGCGCTTGCTCTATATGCGGTCGGTCTGGAATCATCACAGCCAGTGCACCACGACTGGTATATCAAAGGCCACGGTATGTGCTATCCTGTCTGTGGGATGGTGCATATAAAAGATCCCTTGCTGCTAATCGGAAAGAGTAGACCATGAAGTGGCGACAGCGGGTTTCTTCTCTCAGTTACTGAGTATCTGTGTGGTCCTTAATCATATGTCTGACGCCATATAACTGTAAATAAAATGTGTTGTGTGCGTCGTTAAATAAAACATTTCTGTTTTTTTTTTTTTAATAATAGCAGCACACAGACTGCTGTCATGCCCACAATATAATTAAATTTGTATTAAAAGGGCACATTTTAATATTTCCTTAGGTGCTGTTTAAAAAAAGACAATTTTGTTATAAATATACATGTTTATGATAATCTGCGTTGGTGCATAATACATTATCATGAAAACCACTTTGTTTGGTATAGCATTAGCAACCAACAATAGCTGAAGTTGAGCAATTTTATCACAGTACTATATATTGCACAATTCAAAGGACATGTGCTTTCTGCCTATCAAGTACACATTACTGTTTAATGAAAAACATTGAAGCGATTTGATAGGTGATGTGTGAACACAATAACTACATTGAAGCACTTAAATTATTACACATGTGTTTGTTGTTGTTGCAGGGTTTGGCCATATAAAAAGTATATTTGCTCTTTGAAGTGACATTATTTGTGTAAAGAGTAACATGACAAAAACAAGGTGGTGTTAATAAAGAACAGAGAAAAAAACCAAAACAAAAAAAACTTGAATGTTTTTCCGCTTTGAGACCTGAATGTTTTGGTGCATTATAATTATCAAAGGGAGGACCTACATATATGTACATGTGCCTTCTTTAATTAGGATAATAGTTTGGTGGAGAATGTTTATGTGTAACTGATATGACAGAATCATGTATCTATTGTTTAGACTAAAGGTCCAGTGCGCATTTAAAAAAATTATTCTTTAGATTTTTATTTAAAAAACTAATTTCTTCATCATAAATCCAATTACTCTTTTCTGTGTTTTTTTCTTCTCTTTTTTTCTAATTCTAAAAAACTGGGGTGCGAGACAGGGGAGCACAGTGATATTTTCTTTGGGTGCTGAAGTTATGGTGTAATAGTTAAAGTTTGTTTTATTTAATGACTCCACTAGAGCACATTGATTTATTAATCATCAGCTGTCAAACATTTAGTAATATTGACATATACATATAGTCTTAGAGAGGAAACCTGCTACATTTTATTTCCATTAGTAGCAAGGGATCCTTTCTATTCAACATCCCACAGACAGGATAACACATACCATGGTCTTTGATTTACCAGTTGTGGTGCACTGGATGGAATGAGAAATAGCCCCATGGGTCTACCAACAGAGATCGATCCCAGACTGTCCGTGCATCAGACAAGTGCTTTACCATTGGTCTAATAGCCTAGATATACCTGTATGTCCCAAGACTCCCAACCCTCTGGTGTAATAGTGAAATATACCTGTACCCCACAAGACGTATACAATTATGTTTTATTTCTCTATGTTAAATCTTATTTTAACATATTATTATTATTTGTTTTTAGCTTGAGGTGGTGCTTAACATATACATGTAGCTCATCTTGTTCACTGAAGGGAATCTCTCTCTCTCTTACTGTTGGGCTTTAGAAGGATTAAAATATATCTGTACTTACATGTGTACATGTAAATGCATATTAACAATATAAAAAACCCAAACCCTTCTGTTGTAATTTGTTGTAGGTTTACCTAAATTTTTATGTAAAATTTATTGGTTTTTCACCATCTTATGTAGTGTTACCTTTGCTACAGGTTTGGATCCCAGTCAAGGCATGGAATTTTTAATCCACACACTGACTCCAAACCCTGAGTAAGTGCTCTCAAGGCTCAATAGGTAGGTGTAAACCACTTGCACCAACCAGTGATCCATAACTGGTTCGACAAAGGCCATGGTTTGTGCTATCTTGCTTGTGGGAAGTGCAAATAAAAGATCCCTTGCTGCTAATTGGAAAGAAGTGAAGTGGCGACAGTGGGTATCCTCTCAAAATCTGTGTGGTCCTTGACCATATGTCTGACGCAATATAACTGTAAAATAAAATGTATTGAGTGTGTTGTTATATAAAGCATTTCTTTCTTTTTTGTTACATTTGCCAGGTACAGGTATGACGAAATCTAACATTAAACTATTTGCCTTCTCTTTACTTTACAAAATTAATTAATATATTTTTATTTACTGTACATAACACATCTAATAAATATTCTAGACCATGATTTACAAACACGTAGATGCTCTTTGAGAATCAGAGAGTATATTTTATGTTTGTTTACAAGGAATCCAGCAGAGACCTATCACACAGTGTCACATGTAGGTGTTTTTTCCACTGGCCTGGAGCAGGGTATCAGGTTTAATTAGCTTCAGGTCTGTCTGACCTGTGATTTAGGGACAGAGGCTGCAGAAAGCTATGTGGAGGGTCAGTTGTCAGTGTCACTGTGGAATTTGTCACCTCATTGTCCACGTTTGGCTGGTATGTAGGTCCACCCCACTAGAGAACACAAGAGATCAGCTTGTACCAGAGAACAGAGAGTTCAGTAGAACTTAACATGTACATGTATTTGGGTCATTGTGAAAAAGGCTTGTATTTCACTTTGAAGAAAAGAAAATAGTGACAGCCCTGAGCTGCTGAAGATACCATCTTTATGATGGTCATAGGACTTACTTGTAAGGGTGTTCCAACATTGATCACGTGATCTTCTACATGTATTAGTGGTTAATCCTTTGTGGCCTCTTTAAATTTTTTTATCTTTCTCAAATCTGTAGCCCTTTGGTAAAAAGAGTTAGTTTGTTTTGTTTATTGACACCACTTGAGCACATTAATTAATCAATGGCTATTGGATGTCAAATGTGTTAATTATGACCCATAATCACAAGAGGAAACCTGCTACATTTTGCCATGAGTAGCAACGGATAATTTATATGCATTTTCCTACAAACAGGAAAGCACATATCACAGCCTTTGACCAGTTGTGGTGCACTAGTTGGAATGAGCCCATTAGTAAAGTGCTCGCCTGGTGTGAGGTAGGTCTAGTATCGATCCTCGTCAGTGAACTTAATTGGGTTAGTTCTCATTCCAGTCAATGCATGACAACTGGTATGGTACGTGCCATTTGATCTGTGGGATAGTCATATAAAAGATCCCTTGCCATTAATGGACAAATGTAGCAGGCCTATCTAAGACTATATGTCAGAATTACCAAATCTTAGACATCCAATAACCGATGATTAATAAATCAATGTGCTCTAATGTCGTTAAACAAAAACAAACTTTTAACTTTCTCTAATCGGTTTATATTGAATAAGAGGGGTTTTGATTGGGAGATGTTTTGACCTGGATTTGGTTGTGATAGTAGGCATCATCATTATTAATGAACCCTAGAACTCTGTCCCATTTTCTGCAGTATCCATGACTGATACATTAAAGGACATTGTATGTACTGTTCTGTTCATGGAAAGATCTCCATACTCTTGCTTTTATGGTGGCCATATACTAGTAGGTTTTCTCTCTCTCACCATCTATCTCTTGATCAAGTGGTGAATTAAATGTATTACGATGAAACATTTAGATACTAAATGAGAATACATGTAGTTTAAAATGTGCTGAGGTGTCTTTAAACAAACCTTCCTTTCCTTTCCTTTCCTTGCCAAAAACCATCATGCAGTGGATATCACTTCTTTCAAAGCTGAGCAGCTGCTCTAATTGAGTGCTCAATAAACCTCAAAGTTCGCCTTCAAATCCAAAGTTTCTTTTCCTCCTGCCTGTGTTTGGGACCAGGTGGAGAGAAAATTGATTGCCATGGCACCGCTGTGGGCTAGCTGGCATGTGTTAGGTGATAGGAAGTCTTTATCTGCATGATTTGTGGCAGTGCACAGGTGATTCTCGGCAAAACCCAGCAGTCAGTTCCCAGCTGGTTCACTCCCTGCTCCCCTCCCCCATGCTCTCTGTCTGATACTGTCACTGGTTTCTCCAAATAATTGCACTCAGCCTGTCCACAGTAATGTTTGGAATTTGAGAATTCATCTACAGTTTTGAACAATTATTTATGTTATTTGCCTTCCTGTTTGTGTATCTAGATCTTATGTTTGCACATGGATTGCATGATCAAGGCATCCAAGGGTTGTACTTTTGTTGAATAAATATATTGTTTGACAAACTGACATTGTAAAAGTTATTCGTTGCTTAGTGTAATAATCTTTTTAATAACAGGAATGTTTGCATGTAGGTGTACACGTTTATTGTAGAACTCATTAATGCTTGAACAGTTTGTGGATTTGTTGGGCTTCTTTTATGTTTACAGTAGGAAACAGAACAATTTATCTGCATGATATTGTTCAGCTTACATGTATGTTTGTCTTCCATTCTGAATTGACACCCAATAGCCGATATATTTTTCATGCTAGGGTATTGTTAAACATTCATTCATCCATCCATCCATCATTCTGTATGGGAACAAAATGTAACTCAATGGTAAAGCACTTGCATTATTGTCCTCGACTCAGTCAGATGTTTTTCTATCTACCAGTGTTTAATACCTAGTAATGGCATTTCAAAGTTTGTGGGTTGTACAGTGCATATAAATTATACTTAGTCACTTTGATCAGATGGCCATTGGATGTCAAATGTTGATAATGTTTTGACAAATACACTTAAAGAAAGCCCACTAAATGTTTTCATTTGCAGCAATGAATCTTTAATATTTACTTCCCCCAAAACACAACATCACATATCATGGCCTTTGACATACAGCCATGGGGTACTGGTTGGGATACGGGGGGGGGGGGGCAGTCAGAAAATGGTTCCACTGAGATGTTGCGATTGTATGATGCCAGCACCTCAGTCAAGGGCTTTTGAGTATAGCACTTACATGGAACTGAATGCAATCACAGTCAACATGGGTTATGGGGGGGCCTCCCTCTGAAAGAAATTCAGATACGTTTAGGGTTATACATGGTTAGAAAATCATACAGCAATGATAAAGAGTAATTCATTTTGTGAAACGGTTAACTTAAAAAATCAAACTGCACAGAAAAGTAGATATTGAGCCATTGACACTGTATGGAGCAAAAACACTGCTACTCTATAATAACAGTAACATACATGTACATGTATATTGTGGCATAATGGGTTTCTTCTTTCATTTTTTAGAACAAATACCACAAGAACCATTGTTTATTGTGGGGGTTTTACCATTACATGTATATGTGACAAATCTAATTAGTGATAAAATAGTCAATAGAGGTGTTGTTAAACATTCTATTAATTATGACAGATTAATATAATGTAAGAAGGTTGTACCTAGCCTAAAATAAATTGGAAAGTATGGGGTGTGGGTGTGTGGAAAGAGTGCATTAAAATCAAATCAGGCCACAGAAATATAAGGCCTACTCCAGCTAGATAAAAATACCTTTTACAACAAAAATACCTTTTTGTATTTACAAAGGTCATGTTATCTGTTGCCATATATGTCTGTGCGGAAAATGTGTATAAAAATCATTTATTGCTAATGGAAAAATGTAGCACTTTTCCTCTTAAGACTGTGTGTGAATTATGAAATGTTTGACATCTAGTATCTAATGATTAATCAATCAATGTGCTCTCGTGCCAGTAGTTGTGTCGTTAAACAAAACAAACTTTATTCTCTTTTTTTTCTTTTTTCTTTTTTGTTTTGTTTACATGTACAAGTTGCAACTGTGTGTACAATTAGCATGCATCCTGAAGATTGTTGTAGTGTTTTCATCCCGAGACTTGAATTAGTAATGATGTCTTACTAGTCCAGGTGAATCCAATCAGGTGCCCGGTCGGCTGTTCTGTAGACATCTTCAGCTGTTTGTCTGGAGTAATTAGTGAGAAATGGATTGTGATAACGATGTTGCTTCATTTCCTCACATTAGCACCAGCACATCCTGCAGACAGCAGACTTGTGGTATCTACAGAATCTTATGGCACAGTTACAGCACTTACTGTACATGTAGGTCACTCTTTATCCAGAGGTTTGTGAGGGTGGTACATGTTGCTCAGTGATTAAGTGTTTTGGTGTTTTCCCTATCCCAGTTAGTTAAAGTTTGTTTAATGACACCTCTAAACAACACCTCTAGAACACATTAATTAATTAGTCACAGGCCATAAGATTTAAAATTTCATGGGAAACACTTTTTTGGTTCTATGTCTTATGATCATGGGAACCCATCGGAAACTTTTTATGTTCTGTAAAACAAGTTATGGGATATATAATAATCATGGGGAAAAATTTTTGGTTATGTGATTTTACCCACATGATACCAGAAATAATCGGTTCCATGAAATCTGAGGGCCTGTAATCATCAGCTAATGGATATCAAACAATGGGTAATTCTGCCCTATAGTACGGTACCTAAATTTTTTGTGTTCATGTACATGTAGGTCATTGTTATGGAAGAAGCTTGTGAGAGTGGTACATGTGAAGTGTTTGTGGTTTTTTACCATCCCTGTTGGTTAAGGTTTATATACTAACTCCACAATGGATGTCAAACTTTTGGTAATTCTAACATGTGGTGTTCAGAGAAATCCACTTTTTTTCATAATTAGCAGCAACGGATCTTTTTTATATTCACTTTCCCACAGACAGGATAGTACATACCAAGATCTTTGATATACCAGTCATGAGACACCGGTTGGGACAGAAAACCTCACAAAATGAGTCTTTCAAGGAAGTTTGATGATTTGAGCCAAGAACCTCAAACAATGCTCAAACAACTGAGCCAAACTTCCTGGTTTCCATCTAAATCAGTGTTCCATGATTGGTTTACGTACTAATTATGTATTGCCCTGTGTATTTGAAAGTGCATGTAAAAGATTTGTTATTGTTTTTCGGTTGGAGTAGTTGTCAGTTCATATGTGCTGAGGTGTCTTTAAAAATATTCTTTTTCTTTAAAAGTTACTCCAGTTTAGTGTGCAGCCAGTATTAAATACACATAACGTGTATAACTGTTTGATAGTAAACCAATCAAAATTTGATTTTAATTTTTTTTTGAAAATAACAACTTTAAATATGTCTTGTTTTGTGTCTTCTTGAAGACAGTTGATAGTAAAGTAATCAAAAGTTGATTAATTTTTTTTTGAAAATAATGACTTTAAATATCCCTTCTTTTGTGTCTTTCTTGAAAATGGTGGAGACCCTGGCTTAAATCACCAGGAAAGACAAGTTATCTGATACACCTACAAGAACTGTGACATGTGATATGAGTTTATACAGGAGTTGTGATACCCAACTCTCAGACACAGTCTGGCATACATGCAGGTGAATGGGGCTGCCCTGCAGCAAGGGGTCAGATAGGCTGGCTGCCAAACATCATTTAGCAGCCAGCATCTGCATCTAAACCATACATACTTGTAGTCTGTTCCAGAAAACTTGCACAGATCATGTAAATTAAAGACTGAGCCTGCAGTGGATTAAGAGGATTATGGTGCCTCTCTGTGTGTGTCTTTGTACAGTAATACCATAAGGGCAGTTCCAGACTTGATCCTATGCTTGGAGGCGGTCAGAAGTGATATAGCTAGGAAGAAAGGAATGTTTTATTTAACAATGCACTCAACATTTTTTATTGGTTAAGGACCACATAGACAATGAGAGAGGAAACTTGCTGCCGCCACACTGTGAACAACTCTTTCTGATTAGCATCATGGGATCTTTTTTATTCAGCATTCCACAGACAGAATAGTACAGTGACCCCTCTCAAAGCCAGACCCTCTACTACTACTAGAATTTCCAAAAAAACACAACATTTTTATGGTCCTTTTTTAAATATCTGTACCTAAGAAAACCTAAAGCAGACACCTTAAAACAGACTTTTTACTTGGTCCCAGAGGTGTCTGGTTTAGAAGAGTTTTACTGTATATATTTGGTGAAGCACTGCATGGTTAGTAACGGGCAGCATATAGCCCAGTGGTACAGTGCCCGCCTGATGCGCGGTCGGTCTAGGATCGATCCCCGTCAGCTCTCGACATAACCATATGTCCGACGCCGATATAACCGTAGTTAAAATGTGTTGAGTGCGTTGTTAAACAAAATACAACAAAAAAAACAAAAATGCATGGTTAGAACAAAGAATAGTCCTAATGGCTGGATGAGGTGGGAGGCAACACTTTAACTCTTGTTTTTTAAAGCATAATGCATGTACACATGTAGGTCTGCTGCAATTTGTTTTCTCTACAGGTTTAACAAAAATTGTATTTGTATGTGATTGGGTACAAAAAAATAAGAAGAAAAAAGAAGGCCCGCCTCCCACCCCTCACTCATTGTGGAACCTCCCTACCAAGTATCTGTAGCACATGATTTGATTATAGGACATGTCCAAATCCTTTTGATTCCATCATGCACAGCTGGCTAAGAGCAACTGGAATGATTACAAGTTAGAAATTCTCCAAATGTACTGTAAATGGTTGAAGCAGATTGAATCCAGTGTTTA
>JAECMU010216438.1:13755-44304 GCA_016106625.1 Dracogyra subfuscus | reverse complement strand
TAAACAACATAAAACATAATTTATTTCATTTTTATTTACAATGTTTTGTGACCGGTACAATTTCTTTTATGTCAGGCTCAAATTGATTGGTGCAAGACATTGTGTCAGGTACACCACATTTTTTTATTTCAAGGCTTGATAATGTGCATTATATATCGTTGAATATGCATACCAGGCCAAATGCCTTAATTGTCCTCTCCTTTGAGGACCAATCAGCCTTTGAGAGGAAACCCAATGTCCCCACTTCATGGGCTACTCTTTCCAATTAGCAGCAAGGGATCAGTTATTTTTGCTTCCCACAGGCAGGATAGCACAAACCATGGCCTTTGTTGAACCAGTTATGGATCACGGGTCTTGCAAGTGGTTTACACCTACCCATTGAGCCTTACGGAGCACTCACTCAGGGTTTGGAGTTGGTATCTGGATTATAAATCCCATGCCTCGAGTGGGCTCCAAACCCAGGCTTAACCACTGCGCCACCGAGGCTGGATTTAAAACTTAAAAATGTTATTAAATTAATATTTGTTTGATGAATATTAATGATAAACTTGTTAATAACTTAATAGGATTAAAATGGAATGCAAGGATGGCTAGTATAATTATAAAGAGGCCCCTGGGGGCGGGGGGAGATCGGGATTTGAGAGTTATGCTCAAATGAAAAAATGAAAAAAAGGATTTTATATATAAAAGTCCTTGTTCCCAAATGACATGGATAACGTAGCTGGGATTGTTACCCGTTGGACTCCTCAATCACCAAATCGGTTACAGCGGTATGGTTAAACATAATATCCCTTTCTGTTATTTGGTAAGAGTAGCCATGTGGCAACAGTGGATTTCATCTGTGACCAAGTGTTGATATAAGTTATAACTGTATGTTTGCCATCCAATAACCACTGATTTTCTCAATGTTTTTCATTTGGCTTAAATTTGTTAAAATGTTTGCCATCTATCATTTATTATAAAAACATTGGTACAACTGAAAACAAATGGTTTCTTGTTATGGCTCTGTGACCAGGCCATTTTACATGCATACCACAACTTAATGTAACTTTGTTAACATATATTTCCCAACAAAAGTTAATGTATTATTCTCAAGTGTAACCCACATCATTACATTGTTTGGAAAGGGGTTATATATATATATATATATAAATCTGGGGACCCACTCCCCCCCCCCCTTGTCTATGACTTTGTGCCATCGGCACTCATGTTTGATGAGTTCCGTCTACATAAAATTTCGCTCCCCCCACTAAACATGCTGGCTATGGGCCTGTATAAATGACAGTGAAACATGAACAGATATTAATTTTATTGTTGAATATTATTATCAATTTGGTGACATTTACATTTTAACAATTAAGGTTTGCTAATTTCTGAGAAGAGCAATTGGATTGTTTTTGTGATGTCCGGTGGTATAGCTTGATGTCAGCTTCGTCCAACTGCACAGTGTAAACAAAAGCTCTAATTTATGACAAGGCACTTCGTTTTCATCAACCTGACTTATAAAACAACATAAATGACTTGATACTATAATAAACTGTTTAACAAAATATATGGAGTTACAGTATTTTTCTCTTTAAAAAATCCAAATAAAAAATGCATATTATTAGGCGTATTGGTAGGTTACGTTTTGAGCAAACAAGCGGGCAGCGTGGCCCAGTGGTACAGTGCCCGCCTGATGCGCGGTCGGTCTAGGATCGATCCCCGTCAGCTGACCACTGGGTTTTTTCTCTCGACATAACCATATGTCCGACGCCGATATAACCGTAATTAAAATGTGTTGAGTGCGTCGTTAAACAAACAAACAAAATTTGAGCAAACATGACCACTCACGATATACAAGTGATCATTTTCGTTTCTTTGGGACTACATAATTGGTCAGTTTTGTGATTTTAGTTGGGAAAGTCTTCTTTTAATAAAGGATTTTACAGAATTACTTATAGTAATAAAGCAGGATGGCTGATAATGGCTATTACAATTTGAGGGGTGTCCACACGGTTATCTGGGGACCGTCTGAATATACACCAGCCAGTCAGGAACCACAGGTACAGGCCACGGTTAAAAAATACCAAACCAAGAAAACACTCCCGATTAGTAATTTATGTACAAAACATAATACAGTTATTTTAACACTTTGACACACATGGTGGTTTATTTTGTATTGAAAAATAATATATACTTGTTGCTGGCTTACTGGGATGGATATTATTACAGAACATTGTGATGCATCTGCAAAAATCAGGTATGATTTGTTTCTTCAGTTAAGAGAGTAATTCCTGACGTGACTCATTAGGTATTATGTAACCACCAGCTCACCAGAGGGCGTATTCACAGGATGGTACAAAATGGCTGCACCCTTTATATGTAATAGCTGTCACATTTAACCGTTTTATTAATTAACTACGATTATACTTGTTGATATTAAGCAATGATGTTCATTATATATCGTTGACTTTGCATACCAGACCAAATGCTTTAATTGTTCCTTCCATTAAAGGGACATTCCCGAGTTTGCTGCAATGTTTTAAGATGTTATCGACTAATAAAATATTTGTACGATTAAACTTACATATTAAATATATTTTCTTGTTTAGAATATTAGTGGCTGTATATTAAACGTGTTTCTGATTGTTCTAATATTTGAACTAGGTTAATTTCCATTTTATTTCAAAAAAATGATTTTTTCGTACGTACGAAATTATTTCAAGACAAAATCCAGTTTGGGCTTCTTACAAATATTAAGACAACCAGAAACACATTGAATATACAGACGCTGATATTCTAAACAAGAAAATATATTTAATATGTAAGTTTAATCGTAGAAATAATTTATTAGTCGTTAACATCTTACAATGGAGCAAACTCAGGAATGTCCCTTTAACATAGATGATAATGCAGATGAACCTGTTACAAAAAGCCTGTTTGAGGCAATCCCAGCATCAGAGCCTGATCTCAGAAAGCTTCCCAAAAAGAGTGCTCTCAAGATGAAGAATGGCGAGGCCTCCCCCATACCAACAAGCACTGCATCCATCTCTGACCTGCCCACGTCTAGTCTGAAGCGACCTGTTGAAACAGTTGCCATGATGCATCCCGCTGTTGTGCAGACGACTCCGAGGAGTTCTCCACAGCTGACACCCAATGGCAGATTAATAGCTCGGCCCCGGGTGATAGTCAGGTAAATATCTTGAGTTTTAGCCTTTAGAAAACTGGATTAATTTTTAACAAAAACCACTTTGAGTGATACAAGTTTAAATTTTTTGCTGACATATGTTCACTTAAAGTTTTTATGAATACATGAAATAAAAGTTCATATACCTTTCAAATGGTGATACAAGCATGGAAGTTTGCACAGATGATCTCTTTGGGGAGTTCCTCAAATCCAATCCATGCTTGACTTGAAATGTCAGTATGGCTATAATTTTTCATAATGGCTGCCATTTTTTCCAACCATTTTTTGTTATTAGAGAATTCTCATAGATTCCATTAATGAGAATCCACATGGATCATTATTAGGTGAATCTAGTTGTAAGTGACTGTGGCATGTCTTATTGCAGGCAGCAGTTGATCATATGTGAATCTAGTAGTAAGTGATGAACTGTTTTGACTGTGGCATGTCTTATTGCAGGCAGCAGTTGATCATATGTGAATCTAGTAGTAAGTGATGAACTGTTTTGACTGTGACATGTCTTATTGCAGGCAGCAGGTTGACCAGAACAAGGAAAACATAGGGGAGGAGAAAGCAGAGACTGAGCCTCACAACTACTCTACGGGTGACTCCGACTCTTCCGATGACGATGAGATCAAGTACCGCGACGATGACGATGACGTCAACTTAAGTAAGAGTTATTAGTCAGTGTTGGATATCTGGCAGCTAGATGATTTAAACAATACATAATTTCCCACCATATAAAATAGGCAATTTGGGATTAGCCAACAGTAGCGACATGCTGTACAAACATATTAATGGTGGTTAGGATGACACCATGCTAGTTTGTACGATTTCACACCATACTTGTTAAAAGTGAACATATGATCTACATTTATTTAAGAGGTGGTTGCTCAAATAAATCCCACAAACAAAAGGATATTCCGTGATATGTAATCACCCACCTCATCATTTACTGAGTTAATGGTGCGTAGTTCACATTTGATATTTAATAGTGACTGCTTTGTATTTTCTGACAGAATTGTGTTAAAATTGATACTTGGAATGTTACCTCCCTATGAAATATGAAAAGCCCAAGGTTTACGTTTGACCGGTCCCAGATCCAGAGACCATGGACCTAGATATACTGGCTATAGGTTGGGCAGGTGTGAGATTGCAACAGTTCCACTGTCGGCTGTTACTCAATGTGGATGAATCATGTATTGTGTCCATGGAGGCATCTGCTTATAATGTCTGATGACTGTGCTTTCTCAGATGGTGTCTTACTGCCTCCTCCCTTCCAATCTTCCATTCCATGCACTCGAGGGAAAGAAGAAGCTTTGGTCACATGACCGGAACACGAAGCAGAGGACTCATTTGTAGATTTCAGCCATTCCATTGGCTGTTGAGATGTTCAGTCCAGAAAATTATCCTAGAGCAATATGCTGTTGTTTAAGGTCAAACTTAAGTCCAAGTTTTCTCCAATTTGATGCATATAATATTTAATATTTTATTTATAAATGTATTTTGAATCCTAAAATTTAATGTTAGGTTTTTTTTAAAAGTGTTATGTTACCTGATTCAACTATTTATGATGCAAGTTTTGTTTTTTATCACAGGCAGTTTAGCAGCAAAGGTTGCCAGGCAGGACAGTCTTGCCAGGTTCCTGAGCAATCGTCCTAGTCGAAATGAGTTGGTGGAAAAAAATATAATTCTGGAGAAATCAGATGTTCAGAAACAGACTGATAGAGTAGCTATCGGGTCAAAACTAACCAGGTAATTTCGAAATGTCTTTTTTCATTTTTGCATTTAAACTGGCCAAAATTGCCAAATGGAAAGCAGATTGATAATGTTTAAAATGGCATACTCCGATGTTATACGTGTAGACTGTATTTATGAATAGCTCAATTATCGCAGGAAGTCGCATTACTCATAATAGTTGAAACAGCAATGTGTCACTTCCATATGTTGTGGATGAATTGGATTAAAGAAAGTTTTTGAGTTGTGTTTTCTGGTAATACATATTTTTATCTGGCTGTATGTATACGGGGATTAGTTGTCAGATGATTGGGAGTATTCAAGACATACACACAATGTATATGTGCCGAATGTAAGTTAAAAAATGGAATGAAGACACATCTTGCCAGTCTATGTTACACTGTTGAATTACGTTTTTTATGACACAATTAGTTTTATGACATTCTATTTTTATCAAACTTTGCTTGCATTCACACACATTTCTAATTTGCAGGCGGTTAAGTTTACGACCAACTTTAGAAGATCTTGAACAGAGAAATATTATTCATCGTGAGTAAAAGTTTGAATTGTTGATATTTATTAGTCAATTTTAAAATACGACCCTATAAGTGACATCGTTTTATTATCGTATAATAATGTCATAGAATGTTTTTATATTTTATGATGAGAAAGACAATACTTCTGAAATATGAATGACAATTCATGATTACATGTAACATCCATAGTTTATATGAATTCCAAGTTACAAACTCGGACAATCTCTTTTGTTTTGCAGCTATATTTTCCATAATCATTGTTTTCTTCTGATGGATTCATGTTTGGTCTAAACTTTTACAGATCAGACAGATTATGAAAAGGAAATGGAGAAAGAGGAAAAGAAAAGATTTTTGATAAGAAAGGTATGTTAAAGTTATTATATGTTTTATATTATTCATTTGCTAGATATGACAGTGTTATAATTGATATTAACGTGGACTTCATTATGTCTAATGAATGTATTAATTAGTGCAGTTCGGAAGATCCACTCTGGCTGGGAGTTGGTACCAAGATGTCAACACAGTAGCCTTAAGTCTGATGACTATTCCATGAGGAAGGAAGGACATGTTTCATTTAACAATACTCAACACATTGTATTTAGGGTTATATGGCATCTGACATATCGTTAATGACCACACAAATTATTTTACATGTCACTTTGTACATGCATCTATTTTAGATAGCTGATCAGTTTTCATTCTTGAAAGAGTGTATTTGAAATTGCTGACCCTAATTTCACCTCGTAAAAATGAACACTGAGCTTGGGTAATCTACAACCCTGTAACACATCTGTATAAAGTTACAGGAAAGTGAAACAGGTCTGTGATGTTGAAATGGTGAAATACCCGCTGAAAATAGACTACAGCTTGCTTCCATAACCGTTATTCCTTTGCTCAGTACATATACATGAGTTTTTAGCAGTATGGAACATATCTTTCACAGGTATCGGGATCGGAAATTCAAGATATTTTCAGATTTATTTCTCATTTTAAATCTCTTATATAACATTTGTTATTTTCAGTTGAGTTTCCGTCCAAGCATTGAAGAACTTCGGGAACGAAAGATTATAAAGTTTAATGATTATGTTGAGTTGACAGAAGCTGAAGTATATGACAGACGTGCAGATAAGCCTTGGACAAGACTTACTCCAAAGGACAAGGTAGGTATTCACACACATAGTTTATGTGGATTTGAGTTAGCAAGCATTTCAGACCAGCTAATTACAGATTATATATAATTTAGTTTTATATCTTAAAAACGTATCCCGAGAAAAGAAACATTTAAACATAATTTATTACCCTTATCCTGTTGCAATCTTTTTGCAACATTTAAAGAATTTTCACCTATTAAATATTTATGGTACTATTATTAAAATCTGTGGAAATATTAACATGAAATTACACAAATATATATCGTGATGATCCATCTACATAATGATAGCATTTTGTTGTCCGTTATATTATTTATGTTACCATGGCAACATGTGCAAATTTTAATCTCTCATTTTCTCATTAATAATTACAAAAACTTTAATTTAAAACTCATATTTTTCTTGTAATTTAAGTCTGTGCTGTGATTTATTAACCATTCTGTTTAAAGAAAAAATTAAGTAGACAGCCAATTTTGTTATCAAAACTAGAGTCAAATGCACATACAACCATAAACACATTTTTGTAAATTGTGGACATTACATTGTATATCCAACATTAACTAGCACTAAAAATATTTATACTATCTCTATTACTATATATGTGTTAGTAAAATGACACATGATTTAAAAAAAGTATATGTTATATTTTCAAATGAAAATGATTAATTCTGTTACCTAAAAAGAGGAAATTTTTCCCATATGAATGTTTCGAATGAATTTATTTTAATACTGTATAATGACATAACAATAAGCTTCTAGCTGTTTACAAGAGAAGGCTGAAAATTGTAAATTATGTTGCCATAGTAACCAATGCAAAATACAAAAAACAATTCTTTAAAAAATACCGTTTTCAAAGATGTATAGTGACATAATCATCAGGCATTTTCATTTAACTTGGGGGGGAAAATCAGCCATTTTTGTCATTTTGGACCCTGTCGCTTAGGCCTTTGGAGAGGGATTAGAATTAGTTTATGTGTGAAGTCAGTCTTGATGGTTGATGGACAGGCATTGGTTCAAAGTCCAAAACACAAAGGAAACAAAATGTTTGAGAAATATGCTGACATGTTGTGTTTGAATGCTACAAGTCTGTTAAGCAAACTGAATGCACAGATTAGAGATATACAAACCTGTAAGAAGGATGCCAATGCCTCATACTGAACAGAGAGCAATGTAAAATTAACTCATTTCCTCTTTGAAATGTTAAAAAAACCCTTTGCATTGAATTCAAAATGGTTGAGTGGTTTCATGGAGGATTTTGCTGTGTAGAGTAATAACACTGAGTTGAGTAACCAAAGACCAAGCATGGGAATCATGCAATTCACTGTTCAAAATTATCTTACATATCGCTGGACATATTAGTAAGACACTGATATCCTGTTGGTTTTTGCTTTATCACATATCAAATATCCATGTAACAATTGGACAATTTTTGGAAAACCATTCCTATAAATACAATATTGGAAAACACATTTCTTAGTACCAGACTGTTGAGTTTGGTTGCTTTTCAGGCTCCGAGATGCTATACTATTCAGGGCTTCTAGAATTTTATAAAAATCCAATAGCCATGGGATTAGTGATTTTTAAAATGTACTAGCCAGGATTAAAAATTCACTAGCCCTACTTTAAATAAACACAATTTTAGTAATAGTAAATGTCACTTAAGAGGAAGATTGAGCTTCAACAACCTTAGATTGGGGTGGAAAGTGAGACAGGATATTTACAAAATATGTAAATGCAGCATTTAACAAGGTTTTTTTCCACTAGCCATCGGGCTAGTTATGGTAATTATTTACTAGCCCAACAGTGAATATCACTAGCCATGGGAGTCCGAGTGGGGCTACCATAACCTAGAATCCCTGCTATTATTTCACGTGTTCAAAGGAAATTAAACAATTCTGAAGAGAAAAAAGAGAGATCGTTACTGAGAACAAATAGGAAGGCTTTTGATATTTAATTTGTAAATTGTATAATTTAACAGACAGCGGAGACAAAGTACCAAATGTTTTACCGGGGGAAATTGAAAGATCCAAAACATGGTGTTAGCAGATGAGCCTGCTTGCCTCATGTCATTAGTATACAAAGCAAGCTTACATGTACCGCTCTAGGCCTTCCATTACCTTCAGCAGTGGATGGACTTGTATGAATAAATAACCTATGAATGCCTTCTGAGTTTTGCTTCCAGATTGTGTTAAAGTATTAGAAAGGTTGCTGCTGTTGTTAAATAGTCCTTTCACTAAATACTCATACATGTCAAAAGAATTTAAGCATAACATTTGATAAAATAAATAAAAAATACAGTAATATATTATTAAATAGACTATGTTTTGGACAATATATTTCCACCCATTGTAGTTAGGTATTCATTGATGCGAACAACTATTGTTTTTCTTCAAATTTAAATCAAGATGTTCTTCTGTGTAATGGTATTGTTTAACGTCTTCAACGATGTCTCTTCACATGTGGGTGTCAGCTGACTTTGAAGCGTGATGTATATTTGCCCCGAGAGCTCTCCTCAGTTCAACCAGTTTAGACTGATTCTAACAGAAAGAAATCAACTTTGGCCCGAAAACCAGCATATTTTCTCACACCACAGTTATCTTTCTTTACATTGTTGCTGCTTGAATGCTAACTTTTAGTTTCACACTGGATATCGTACTCATCGGTTGATATATAAAGTTATTTTTTATGCACAAAACAATGCTGTAGGATAACAGTCAGTGTTCACCGTTCATTAAGGATATATTTACTTTTGATGCTGTGTAATGAGATTTGTTTAGATGTAGAAAACCGATGTTTCAGAAACAATTTTTTTTTGTTCAAGAGAAGTATTTGCTAAAAGTCAGAAATATTAAAATATTTATGGGTAATTTTTTATGGGTCGACTTATAAAGTTTTCAGTGCTTGAAATGAGTGACTCTACTCATAGGCAAACACACATTACTCATTAAAATACATGTACAGGCAAAGGTACATGGTGAGTCAATAATACTTTAATTTGTTTCAGGCTGCCATAAGAAAAGAACTTAATGAATTCAAAAGTAAGGAAATGGAAGTTCACGAAGACAGTAAACACTTAACAAGGTAAAATATCCTTCTATCCTTGTATTACATGTGTTTTTGGAAAACAGGTTTTTTAATTTTCAGTTATTAAAGTTTGTTATAGTCTGGAGGTAGAATCCACATTTTGAGTATTTTGTTCTATTATGTAGGATGGTGTGCTGCATTGTATTCCATTGGTGGTCAACTTTGAAAAGAGTGTGGAGGGTGAACAAATTTGAAGAAAAAGTAATTGTGTTATTTCTTCATAGCTATAACCTTTATATGGGATTACTTTTAAACACAAATAACACATTTAATTAGCCAAACTATTGCTTTAAGATTTTGATTTGTATAGCCTTCAGTACAGAATTTCCACTTTAACATCAAAAGGGTGGTTTAAACTAGGATTTTGTAGTCAGCTTGTTTCTGTTTTCTTAAATGTATTAAATTTGCATATGTGGTACACATGTGTGATAGGATCCAAAAGTCTCAGAAACATCTCAGAAAATTGACGTTACATTTGAGACCTTGTATTGAATACTGTAGAAAATCAGAATTTTAAAGCATTAGTTTGTCCATTAGTGTGCCGTGTGTTTAAAGTAATTTCATGTAAACAGTATGACTGTGAAGATAATATACTAATCAAAAGAATTTAAGAGTTACATGTAGATGATGTTTTCAGGATTAGTTTCTAAATGTCCATTATGTTAACTAGAGCATAATGTCACACCTGATTATGTTTCATGTGAACGAAATTGGGTCTAAGCAACCCAAAAACTAATTCAAATCCACCATCATTGACATTGTTATAATGATGAAAACCAACATAAAAAGTCTGATGCATTTGCATTAGTTGCTTTTTTACAAATCGTTTCATTTGCATGCTTTGTATGTGCAATTTCCCAGTATTTGGAGGTTGTGCCCGTCTACAGTACACATTGGAAATATGACAAGTGACTATTGAAGATTGGGGAAAGGCTCTAGCTTGGCTTCAGGATGGCATTACACAAAGAAATATTACTCTGAGACTTGGTGTCAGTCACAGCATCATTGGTCAGTTTAGTTTCTGGTTAAACAGTGGTTGGGTTCATGTCTGCAGATGTCTCCGGTTTGATGGAGGCAGCATCGTGGTGTGGTGTGGCAACTCTAGCCATCACAGGACCCCTCTGAATCCGAGATTATCATGCTGTTCGTTCTCCGAGGCCTGCAGCAGATTGGGTTCGGGGTAGTTCTGCAGGACGACAATGCCAGACCACACTATGCCAGGGTGGTGACAGACTTTATTGGACGACAAGTTGTCACCAGGATAGATTTGCCAGTGTATTTGCCTGACTTAGCTGGGATACCGTAAGTTGGGCAGGTGAGTTTGTAGAGCCAACCTGCAAGATCTGGGTCAACTTCTTGTGACAAACCATTACCCAAGACTTTGTCAGACATCTGATCAACAACATGAAATAACGATGTGTCTTCACACCAGTGCTATTAAACACATATGCTAATGTGTAAACTCCGTGTTTGACCCCCACCGACTTTAACATCATGTCACATGACTAGCTTGTATACAGCAACATTTATTTATGGTTGTCTGTAAATATGTAACAACGACAACAATTTTGGATGTAGTTGACATCATCAATCTAATTCACCCTGAAACTGATTTGGATATTACTTTTGGACCCTTAAATTCTTTTGATTAGTATATTTATGAAGAAAATTAAAATTGACTTTTTGTTTTATTTGTACCTCTTATCCTTTAGTAACCTCTGATGACCACCCCTCCCAACCTTTCACAGCTGACCCCCACTGGAATATGATGCAGCACATATTGGAATAACTATGACTGACGCTTTGATTCTCTCTGGTAGAATGAAATAATATTCAAACCACCTTTTTAGATTTAAAAAATTCAATCGAACTGAAACAAATGAAGTTAAAAGTTCAGATTTTGTATACAAATCAAACATTTAAAGCAATAGTTTGGATAATTCTGTGTGTTCTTTGTGTTTATAAGTCATCCCATATAAAAGGTATGACTGTGAAGGTAATATTTATGAAGAAAATTCAAATTTACTTTATGCTTTTCTTTTAAAGTGCTTTTCCAGACCATATACTAAAATTTCAAATTCCACAACTAAATGCCTTCTTAATTCATTGCAGTAATATTTTACACCAATATGTAAATCAGTAATTACGAAAATGCCCCATAAAAGTATTAAAACATCACTCCCGTAAAACACTGCTGGAAACAACCTAGTAAGATTCTTGGTAAAAACATTTGCCTGTAAGTAGCCATGATGTCATGAAGGGAACTCACTTCACAGAAACTTAACACGAGATGACTTCCAGCGCAAGCGTAAGTGGGACAGCCAGCGACTGCCAGACTCAATTATCATGCAATTCTTCTTTTGATGATGAATAGTGGAGCAATGACGACTTTTTTTAATTCTGCCTCCAAACTTTTATGGCACATAACATGCATCATCCTCAATGACAGATGTTCCATACTGAATAGTATAAAATACATAAAAACTTATTATTTCAGGTTCCATCGGCCTTGATCTATGCAGAACATACCTTAACAATGAAGAGTGAGAGTCGCACTCGGTCCTCCTGTCCTCCTGCTGGTTAGTGCTGGAACAAGGGAATGTTTACTGACACTCTCATGGACAAGAGGCAGAGGACTTGCACACCCAGACTGGGCCTCATGTATCTGGCCTAAAGTTGGCCAAGATGAGTTATTGGCTTGTTCTCATGATAAAACTACCTGCAGTTTGCTCAGATTTCCTCTGGTGCTGTGCTATTCTTTGCAACATAGACAGAGTACTGGGACAGTTGGTCCACAACAGGGTGATACCACCACAACAGGGTTCCAGCCTAATCTGTAGAATATGTAAGACCAATCATACAGTGTTTCCTTTTGCATATTCTTAGGGCAGGACCCTAAGAGGAGAATTTTAATAGAACACCCCTTGGCCTAAAGGAAAAAATTAAATGTTTTAAATGTTGAAGCAATATTGTCCTTACAATTCATGTTGGTTAATACATCATGCTGTAGACGTTTTGTCTTGCAGCTGATTTTCTAAATATACTGACTAGATCAGTAGATTTACCTTGTGATTATTGTGATAATCAAGTTGTCATTATTATATGTGGGGGGTATTCAATATTTATTATATAGAGAATGGACTTGCTGACTGTGACATAAATAGAGGATAATAAATGAGTTACCAGTTACTATCAAATTTATGTCCCAAAATTTCACTTGTTACAAGCTTTAGTGAGTGACAAGTGAAAATTATTTCATGAGGGACATACGTTTTATAATAACTAGTAACTTGTTTATAATAACTGTTACCAAATTTGTTATTCTTTTTATTACCCCAGCTAGAAACATTTTTCTAAAAGCCTTTATTTTCGATATACATACTTGTACATGTAGGACTATGTAGAAACAACGTAAACCACTTCACACACTGTAGTGAGTATTGCTTTAACATATTTTAATCACATTCACTCATAATATTCTGGTGAATTTTTTTATTATTATTACAAGTTTAAAACTAAAAACAAAAAGTCGAAAACACAAACTCTTTAAACTACATGAAATCATTTTGTGTGTTTGCCAAATTGTGATGACATCATATTTAATACTGACACAATCACTGGTTTGTAGACGTCAAATTGTCCAATAGTAGTGCACGTTACACCAATGCAGAATATTTCCCACTGAGAAAATATGAAAAATATGAGGGACCGCTGGGGTAATAATTGGTTTTATTGATGATTGTCTGTCACGTCTATTATTGTATTTTATTTTAGTAGGCCAGGTTATAAAGCAACTTGTTCAGATTTATTTGTTTCAAAGTATTTGTATATATGAGAAAAATGTATTACATGAAAATATTAAAATTTCATTTTAAAAAGTAAGTACTGGTATTAATTTCAAAATAGGTGTGTGCCTAACTACTATCTAAAACTCAATTCATTGTCATAAAGCCGTCATACAGACACAGCACTTCACCATGTCATTGGTTGAGTTCAAACTCATATGACTTTCACACTGATGTGACACTTCACCATGTCATTGGTTGAGTTCAAACTCATATGACTTTCACGCTGATGTGACACTTCACCATGTCATTGGTTGATTTTTGTAAAAAAAATTAATTTGGTTTGTTTAACGACGCACTCAACACATTTTAATTACGGTTATATCGGCGTCGGACATATGGTTATGTCGAGAAAAAAACCCAGTGGTCAGCTGACGGGGATTGATCCTAGACCGACCGCGCATCAGGCGGGCACTGTACCACTGGGCCACGCTGCCCGCTGTCATTGGTTGAGTTCAAACTCATATGACTTTCACACTGATGTGACACTTCACCATGTCATTGGTTGAGTTCAAACTCATGACTTTCACACTGATGTGACATTTCACCAAGTATTGGTTGAGTTCAAACTCATATGACTTTCACACTGATGTGACATTTCACCAAGTATTGGTTGAGTTCAAACTCATAAAACCTTCATACTAATGTGACACTTCATCAAAGTGTTGGTGAGTTCAAACTCATAAACTTTAAAGCTTTTAAACTGATGTGACACATCACTAATTTGTTTGTCAAGTTCAAATTCATAAAGCATTTCACACTACTGTGACACTTCACCATGTTGACTGGAGTTCAAACTCAAAACTCAAAGTTTTCTTTGTTACAAATAACTGCATTTGGCTGGGAAATATTAGAATTTTTAGACACTAACATTAATTTAGTATGAACAAAATATCTTTAAATTAATTTCATGTCACAGAAAAATCTGTGGTATACCTATTACTTGGTAAGATTTGTGTTAAAAAGCTGTTTTCATCTTTAAGCTATTTTGATTTGTTCATTGATATCCCATTGATACTTTCACACAATCTTCCCTTTGAGTATAAAAAAAAAACTACACAAAAAACAAAGTTTGATAATTTTGAATTGGATTTTTGTTTTTTAAATGGATCTTTTGAATGTTGGTTGAATGTGGTTGGTTTCAAAGTGTTAAGTATTGTGTCTACAGTATAATGCAACAAACCTAACATAAACATACAGATACAGTATTTAAGTTAAAATGGCTACAAAACCTCCATAATGGCAAATTGACTTTTAAACTATTATAAAATTATTTTTCATTTTTGTCTCATCTTGATGAAGCTAAAAATCAAGATACAATGATGGCATCAACCTTTATGTTTAGCTAAATGCTAAAATGTTTTGTGTTTATCTCCATTTGTCACAAACTATGAGTCTTAGATCAATGAAAATTACTTTTTTTCTGTCACCTATAGGTTTTCATCTTGATAAATGCTTAGAAAAAGTAAATTAAGTTACATTTTAAATTAATTTCATTTTAAATTGGATTAATCATGAATTTATGTCACCATTTTTAAAGTAAAGAAAAAATGAATTCAGTTGTTACTCTTTAAATGTTTAATATGCAATAAGCTGATTGACAGTATACCTGCATGTGCAGGAGATTGTGCAGATCTCCAGGAGAAAATATATTAACAAGAGAAAATTCACCTGGAGCAGGGGAGTTTAGTAAATTCCATGGAATTCTTATTACATGTAACAATATATATATTTTTAGTATGTATGTTTTGTCATATGCTGGTCCCCCTTCTGGGGTTATGCACTAAAATATCCTAACCCAATGAAGACCCGGCAGAAAAACTGCATCCTGGATGGTTGGATATCCTATGTTCTCTTGCCTACACAATCGCTACCAAAATGTGTTGATTTGATCAGAGTTGTTGTTCAGTATAATGACTATTACAGATCACAAAATATGACGTTAATATACTTAATGATTTGAAATAAATAGTTAGGACTGGTACTTTCAAAATGTCTAGCAGGGACAGTATAATTCATTGCCAAGAATTTCTCTTACGGGTTCAGTTTAAGAATGTAAAGCTTATTTATTTTATGTTTTTGACCAGCTTACTACTAATGCAGAAAAGAGGAATGATATTTGTCCAGTCATGTAAATTTTGTAAACTTATAAATGTATTTAAAGTTATCAATCATGAGTTTTGATAGGCTGTTACCAATATTTCACAACTTGCCACAAGGCTGTGAAAATCTTTAGGAGTTAAGGTTGGCCCTGTTTACATTTTAAAATTAGTTTAAATTATTATAGATGAAAAAAGGATAGCACAGTTATATTTGAGATTAAATAAATAGTATAGCGACCCCATGCCCCTACCAAAACAAATAAAATAAAAATGGACCAAAAATAAACCCCAAACCTGTCTGTTTTCAATCATTCTTGCAAGCAGTGCTTAGGCCTATTTTAGTGCCAGTTTTTATACCAAGATAGTTACAAACATTTATTAAAATTACTGTATAAAATATTTTTACACGTTCTAACTTTTGGTACCGTATTACCATTTGTAGAAATATATTTTTCTTCCTACACTCAAAATAATCCGGGAATATGAATTATTTTTAAACTCTGAAGGGGAAGGCTGGGTCAAAATGCACGGAAAACCATCCCACTAAGCTAACAAGTTTAATACCTACAACAAAGAATTTATTTATCCCATGGATGTTAAATATTGCAATTATCATGCATTTTTGCTGTATATTTATTACTCTGAATAATAATTTTTAGACCCTATGACCTCAATCCATCAAACTAGTAAATAAATAAATAAATAAACCAATAGTATTAATAATAAATATAAAATAATTACACACACACACATACACAAACAAATAAATATATGCATTTATTACCCATATGGGCTCAAATATATGGGGTAATATTTTTTCGATCTCTACATGGGGAGGGACGTAGTCCGGTGGTAAAGCACTTGCTTTATGCATGGTTGATTTTTGGATTGATCCCCATCGATGGGCCCATCGGGTATTTCTCATTCCATTCAGTGCACCATGACAAGCATTGTTATGTGCTTTCCTGTGCATTAGGAAAAATGTTGCGGGTTTCCTCTGAAGACTACGAGTCAGAATTGACATCCAGTAGCTGATGATTAATTAATGATGTGCTCCAGTGGTGTCGTTAAACAAAGCAAACTTTGATCTCTGCACAGTGTGCAGATTGCTTCTACAACCACTGATTGGCTGGCTTAAAAATCACCATGTTTTGTTGCTTATGGCTGGAACTTTACTTTCATTCGTATAATGTTTCAATTCATGAGTCAGATTACATATGTTATACAATCTACAAACAGTTTGACTCATCTGTTTTGTAAACATGAAATGGTCTAATTTTTTTATAAGCAGCTGCTTTAGTAGTGTACCCCAACAAATTATTTTCTGATGCATCACAGCTGTATTATTTTGTATTGTAAATGTTTGGCTGTAAAAAGAACACTGTTATGCCACTTACATTACATTCGTGTAAAATTATATGACGTAATAGTTGATGGTTCAGGTTCACTCAAGACAGATAATTCATAATTCCTTATAACTCGTTAGTTTTTCTCTATGTATTATATTTATTAATAATAAATGTAGCATTACAAGCTAATATCAAATCAACCTAATTAATAACACAGCAGCCCTCGAAAGTCAAGATAGATAACTTGGTATACTGTTATAACTTTACATATGGTAATTGTATTTGACAAAATTCAGTCTAATTCCCCGATGAAGTCTTGAAATGGTCAAAATCGTATTATAGATTAGTTTTACATGCACACAGACCTTGGAAGACAAAACACCTAAGTATATTTTAGGCCTACTGATAAAAAGATGTACGTAAAACATAATTTTTCATTCAATAAAATCTTTCCTCTATCCTGAAATGTTCATACTCTGAGGCCTTAATATTTATTTAAAATCATTCAGTACTTAGTAATATTTGTGATCCATCCAGGGTTTTTAATCAGCTGTGTTTCTACACTCTGATAATCAGCACCATTCCCCACCTTTCCTCAAAGGGTATATCGCTTTATATTCCCAATATTGGAGTAAAACATTCCCAATCTGAAGGTAATTAGTTACCATTTCTTATTATTATATAAAGATATATTTTGAAAGCATTTCGGAACGCTTGACAAACAACCCTTCCCTCCCCAATAACATCTCATAACAACGCTCGAATTCCCAAAAGCAAAGCCATGGGCGTCAAGTGAAATTTGAGAAATAAAACCCTGTCATTATAGTTACTGTAGCGAAAAAACATAACACTAAAAACAACATATTTTAATAGGGTTTGCATAGACAAGATTCAGCTGGATGTCCGACTGCCAAGCTTCGGCACCTATTAGCTTTCTTTGCTGGATCCTCATTGTAAAGCATGCTATGAATATTCAGTGGAACTAAAACAAATGTAGTCACCTAAAAAATATATATATATTTTTTTAACTTGCATCATAAATGTTATTTTGGATTTGGCACCATTTGCAGTGTCTTCATATATCACCAAAGATGTGGGTATAAGAAAACTAGAAGCTGTTCTGTGCACTGTTTGACAAACAGCCCATGTATGTTAATCGTCTTATGTAGTATTTTGACATGTTAAGTTTCCTCACAAATATTTTTCTTCTACATCACCAAAAACTGTGTCAGCTGTGCATATGAACAAGTTTTACAACTTGAAGAGATTTGATGAGCCAGATGTTTTTAATAAATGTATTAGAGAGGTTTATCAGGCACACTGTTACTGTTACAGATGTGGATTATTAATAATGTGTCTTAACAGTTAGTACTAACAGTAATGCTAGCTTATCCAATCTTTACAGTTAATTTCTTTTCAATGAAACATTATTTACATTAACCATACAATAATATCTTTGAAAAATACATGATGATGTCTATGGTATTAATGTTGCTTGATAATTTACCTGGCAAAGTGATAACCTTCTGGAGGAGAGAGTATTCCTACTTTGACGAGACCCCCTTACACAACTATTGTAAATCTGCAAACTGCTGTCACTTAAAAGTGGAAGAGGCAAGTGGAATGGTAATAATTAGAATATTTGTTCAGCTTATTTCAACATACAAAGCAATTGTGAACACCTACAGACATGCCTCAGATTATAGCTACATGACATAGTCTGATACATCTACTACTTGTGTACACTGCTACTATACTAAAACATCACAATAATTCATCGTACTAACCATAAGTTCATGTACAGCTGCTGAGAAACTAATGACATCATTGGCTGTATCAGTATTTGTATGGTTGTTAAATCTCTCTATTTAACATAATTTTATCAAAAATAGGTTGAATATTTTGAAAAGAACAAATTACTTTCAGTGTATTGTGTACTGAGTCTTCTACATGAAACGAACCAGTTTGATTCACATATTTTTAGCATTGTCCATGCCAAAAACTACTTTTTACTGATACAATGGCGATTCAACACAGGACATTCAGTAAAACAAATTAATAAAAATTGATCCAAGTTAAAACTTGGAATGTATTGCATGTTTTCTTATATATATTGTGCCTTTAAAAAAGAGGAAAATATTTATTTTGTTTTTTAATTATTGAGTATAAATATTAACTATAAATACACATGAAGAGTCCACAGGAAATACTAAGAAATCATAAAATACCAACAATTTTTAATGGCCTACCATAATTATAGTTTTTTAATTTAGTGTGTCATTGTGACCTTGACATACATGGCCGTTATAATACTGACTATCTATTTGGACATTATAGGTATTCCTGTGGACCCTTCAGATATATTACCATTAATATAATATTTATCGCTTAGTCATGTACTTATAACATGTATAATGTTAACCAATGGTAGCCATGTTTCATGGTAATGCTGTCAGAGCAAAGTTGTACTGGTTATAGAATTGAAGCACAAAATATGTCTGGATCATTCATCGCTATATTATATTTAGATTTCAGATGTTGTGATTTTCATCTTTATCTATGTATATAGTGCACATCTATCACACTGTAAGGATCAATATGATCAGTTTGAACTCTTTTGAAGGCCTGGAGAAAAAGTGTCAAAGTGTATACATACCATGTGATAAGATTGACAAGTATTCATTAAGTAAATCTATTCAAGTATTGGGAAAATTGGCCAGAATATTTAACACTTTCAGTTATAAATGCTATTTTTAAAAGTAAGCAATAAACATTTAAAGTGTGTTTCAGTATTACACAATTTACACTTATAACAATTATTGCAATTTTGTCATGTGACTGTTGTTGTAAGCAATCTGGTTGAAGACATTGTGAACAATGTATTGAATCTGCTTAATGGGTGTTTAAAGAGAGGGATGTAAACTAAATTAATAAATATGGATCATAGAAACACCATGAACTCTACCACTTTATGTGCATATGTAAAAGAACGGGTTGAAGTTCAGTGCTAGAGTGTTTGCTTGATGTCTGATAGTTCATGGGGTCAATCAACCTCGGGGTACCTTTCAAGTTCTTTTTTGCCCAAACCTCGACTGGCACATCAAGTGGCACATCAGAAACATGGTATATTCAATAGGAAAGTGCATATACATGTCAGTGGAGTAAAACAGTACACATTAATTGGTTCCTTATCCACCAACAGGTTGAAATAGTTGTGCAGAGTATACAACATAATATTTAAGTACGGTATTAGATAACAAATAAAACTAGTATTTGTGTTAATGGTCATGGTCATTACAAGACTTATTTTCATCTGTCCTCCTTAAAAAGTTAATTTAAACTATGACCAGGTTTTTGTGATTAGGATGTAAAATGACTGGCAACACTAAGCGGCCCTGCATGGGAATTAAACTGACTTGTATTAAAATTAATTCATTTCAACTTATTTTCGTCCTTATATCCAATTAAGGTTCAAGCATGTTGTCCTGGGCACACACATCAGCTATCTGGTTATTGAGAAAGGAGAGAGTGTAGTCATCCTACACCTATCCACCGAGTCGTGAAAACTTGCTCTGGGTGTGAGCCAGTACCAGTCTGCGAACCTACCAGCCTTATGTCTTATGGCTTAACCACGACACCACAGAGGCCGGTTGTGTATTCATATTAACCAGCCTCCTTTTTTATACTCCTTTTGGTGGTTTGACTGTACTTGATATTCAATGTTTATTAACATATAAAATGATTGGCAATCCTTTTGTTGGGAGTTAGATGAAGTGAACTTGCTCAAACAACCCACCTCTGTTAGGCAGCAACTATGTTAAATAGGCCACTTTTTCTTACTTCTTTAGTTTGCTGTTTTACAGAGGTTTGCTGTTTGTAAGTTTTATAACATAACAATCTTTGAGATGTAATTTAATAAATGTGAAATTCCTGCCTGTACCATATACAATACCTGTATCTGTATTTTGCAGATCATCATATTAGTACCTGGTATTGTTTTTACACTTGAAAATATTTACTTTTGAAGAATTGTCATAATATTTATTCACCTGAGTACTATTACATTGTGAAGTATATTGACAGTTACAGGCCTAGGTGTAATTTAGTTATGATAGCAATAAGGTTAAAATCCTGCTGATTCCTTGCATTTACTTTAAATAACCATGCTTTATTACATGCTATTGCTCAACTGTGCTAACTGAAAATGTATCGTGTTAAATTCTATATCCTAGCAGCAATGGTAATATTCAAAATGGCAGTTTTTGTTATCTCATCAGTTCAAGTCAAATGAAAGCTGTGGTTGCTCAGAACAATGTTTTTTAAATTGCATGCACACATGTACACACATACATACAGACATACACACACACACACACACACTCATACATACACTCACTCAAACACACTGACACACATACTAACACACACACACACAGATTCACCCTTTTTTCAGTAAAATGAAAATTATATTTATAAAAGGTTTCCTGAATAAGCTACACAGCATTAAAATAGTGGTATATACGTGTAGCAACCTTTTACCACCACAAAGGTTTTCTTTCATATATGTTGAATTTTTTAAATAAAGGAAAATTATGCAGATTTTAGTTTCTAAGATTTATTCTAGATGGCCACATTTATCTAGAATAAGCTGAATATAGTCTGGTTTAAGGTTTTTGTTCACTCGATCATTTTGGGGTTTTAATAAAAAAATCCAATACCGATATAAGATTTTGATCAAACTGCAAATAAACTTTACTATTTTACTTTGCAAAATCTTGTAACAAAAGATAATTCTTTAAATACTAGTGATGAGTATTGCAAAACTGTTTGTATTACGATATATTCCGATACAGGAACCTGAATTGCAGTATGTACCTCGATATATTGCAAAGACCAACTCTAAATTATTAGAATTTATAAGTGCTTACATTTCATGTACAGTTTGTACAACTTAATCAAATGATTCAAAGGTCAACCAAGATTCATGCCGAACAAGTGAAGCTATTGTTTCTTTTCTAAAACTGGTAGTTTTGTTTGAAAATATGATACATCTGACTTAAAATAGTACAATACACCAGTACGCTAGAATAATATTGCAATACGTATTGTTCAAAATTTATTTTGCAGTATATTAAATACCCTACACCCTGGGAAAACAAACCAGCTCATCCATTATGTGCCTAATGTTTAAAAATGAATTTTCATGTTCTTGTGCTCTGCAAATAAATGTATATATTGACTGTGCATAGCAAATTTTGTATTATATGTAATATACGATGCTGTTTTGTTTACTGCAGCAAATCATGTACATAATACCATAAAACGGACAGGCATCCCTTTTTAAAGATTTATATACATCTGTGAATAGGTTTATTAATCTGGCAGTCATCTATTAATATATATTACACTTTCTTCATAGACACATTTAGGAATGTTATTAAAACTTTGGAACACAAAACGTATCACACTGATTAATGCATGCATGATGGCTTGATATTCAAATAAAAACCAATACACATGTGTTTTAGTTACCTTTCACATTTATCATACTAAATTAACATTTTATTATATTTAAAAAACACAACAAAAAACCTACATAAATTTGCTGACCCTTTGGTAAAATAGCCATCTGCAAGTGCATGTTTTATAGAAAAAAAAAAAAACCCAGATGTTAAATAATGTAATCACTTGAGTCTGTTACAGGTAAAGCAGCAATGATGAAGTATAATATATTTACACTTTATATGTATGTATGATTTTTTTTTCTTTTTAATGAAGCAAACATTGTTCTCAAATGTATCATATGGTGGTATTCTTTCTTACATGTTTACAACATTCTTATTTCCTGAAGTTCTTACAATCCCCAAGTGGTAGAACTTTTTATTATAAAGTGTAAAGATTCCATCTGAAATGCAAAGTGCTATGCCTCAATAAAGGTGGACACTCAAAACGCATTCACTTGTTGATTTGTTTCTTTTCATACTGGGGCTGCATGTACTTAAACCCAGGGCCCAAATATAACAACTGCCAGGTCTACCAAATTATATTAATTTGTTTTACGTGCCCAGAGCTAAAATAAAATAAAAAATAACAAATAATACAGAACACAACCATTTCTTTTGTAGCTTATCTGAAATGTATATTTCAACATCAACACTACACCTTTTTAAAACTAATTAGAATACTGACATTGCCCAATATTCATTTTGCATTAGTATGTTGTTCTCATTTTAACAATGTTCACAAAGAATGGATGGAACCGATATCATTATGTAAATGAATGTAATGACCCATAACTTGAAATACTACAAAGTAGAGTCGCATTGTTTAATGCCAGTAGAACATTATCCAGGAGATGAGAGGACGAGTGATCACTTGACATTCCAGAATATCGTCACTTACAAATAACTGGTTAAAGCACATTAGGTCAAAAGTCATATCCCATTACACAGGTGCCCCCCCCCCCCCCCAGTACAAAATCCTGCCGACGCCACTCCAACTCCAACTCCAAACCCTGAGTGAGTGCTCTGAAAGGCTCAATGGGTAGGTGTAAACCACTTATACCAACCAGTGATCCATAACTGGTTCAACAAAGGCCATGGTTTGTGCTATCCTGCCTGTGGGAAACACTAATAAGCACTTGCTGCCAATCGGAAAGAGTAGCCCATGAAGTGACGACAGCGGGTTTCCTCTCAAAATCTGGGTGGTCCTTAACCATATGTCGGACGCCATATAAACGTAAATAAAATGTGTTGAGTGCGTCATTAAATGAAACATTTCTTTCTTTCATTTTTCACATACATTATTTTCCATTGTTATATTTCTTGATGGCATAATGTAAGATTGTAAAATGTGTTAATTCCCAAACTAGAGTGAGTGCTATAAAAAAATGTAACAGTAAGTTTCAAAATTTTCTTGACCTTTGCAATTGTAATTTTTATAATTTTTGTATTATCACATCTGTGTAAAACTATAGAAGAAAAAAAAGTTTACAAGAATTGCAAATACTGACACTCCTTAATAGAAGTTAATGTAAAGATATCTATTTCACTCAAATAAAATAATCATCACTTGGTTAACAGAGTTTTTAAATAGATACTTTTTTTTATTTTTTTGTTTTTAATGATGCACTCAACACATTATAATTACGGTTATATCGGCGTCGGACATATGGTTATGTCGAGAAAAAACCCCAGTGGTTAGCTGACGGGGATCGATTCTAGACCGACCGCGCATCAGGCGGGCACTGTACCACTGGGCTATGCTGCCTCACAAGCATCAGTGCATATACCCTTATACTTCAAGATATAAACTGACAATCAAAAGAAAGTATACCAATTATTTTTATTATAAATAAACACAATACACGTTCATGGAAAGTTAGATAAGTTCCAGTATTGTTCGTTATAATGCAATCAATGATGAATAGTCGTTCATTTCTGCATTTGGGTGATGCTGCACGTGCAAAATTAATTTATTCATCAAATTTATACTGCACGAGAAACGTGATACTCGTGCACATAATGGTATAAAAAAGGGTGCCATTGCTTAGAACATGCCTCAATCAACAGTAAAACAGCAGAGAACATGGCAAGGCTAACTGCTGAAGCAAGAGCTATTGGTATGGTGCATTTGGATGCAAGTTATGCCCATGTGGCAAGAATCCTGAATTGCACGAAACTGACGATCACCAGGTCGATACAGTGTTATTGGTAGGACTGAAGACCGACCACGAAGTTGAAGACCCCATGTCACAACCGCCAACCAGGACCACCATCTCCGCATCTTACACTTACGTAACAGATTCCTCACTGTGACTGGCCTTGGACATGTTATCAGTCGTCACACTGTACATCGTTAACTACGACAGCATTGTATCAGGGCCTATCAGCCATTCAGAGGGATGACATTAACAAGGCAACATCGACTATGATGTTTATGTTGGGCACATCAGTTTCAACGTTGGCAGGTTCCAGTTATTCAGAGCTGATGGCAGGACTCTGATATACCGACGTGCAGGAGAGAGAACAGCTCTGTTCTGTGTTCAGGAGACTGAACCATTTGGTGGTGCATCTGTGATGGATTGGGGCGGTATCTGTGCCCAACAGCGAACATACTGTATTGTCATTGACGGAAATCTGTCCAAGTCGGGTCCATGCTTGCATACTTGCGCATGGTGGATATACATGCTATTGAAATATATTCTTTGTGGTCACATTTATTCACCTTTGTTATGAGTGGTCCTTTATGGAATCGCACATTTCACCCCTAGTGCTGTGGTGAACTGTGATATTATCATTTGATGGGTTTTATTGAGTATACTATTGTTTATTTATCGCCAAATTATTATACTTTCAAAATATAACATTTTCATCAACTTGTGTTTTGTGTTGTTTTTAATACTTTGAATAAATAATTGGTATACTTCCTTTTGATTGTCAGTTTATATAGTATAGCTTTTGACGGCAGATGCACATATAATGTGTTTCATTAGATATATTGTATTGTTTGTGATGTCAGAGATAGACATTGTTTCTTTAGCTTAGAGTTAGATTAATATATATACAGCACTATTTATTTTAAACAGTATCTATAATGTTCAATAATAATTACTGGTAACAAATATAGAATTATAGTTTCATACATGTAATGGCAAGTCATTTATTTTGCTATTTTTACATTTATTTATGATAAATAACTACAAATATTTCATAATTAACTCAGAAAACATAAATCAACATTACACTGTACTGCCACAGTGGTGTCCCATGAATTCTTGGTTAAAATTGTAAAACTGTGAGAATGTCCTTTCATTTGATAAACTGGTTACTACTCCTGAAAATATCCCAAGTTGCTGATAAAACATCCTCCCAAGACAGCATGAATGAATGAGAATCGAGCACATTTGAACGAAGACAGAAAGAGGTTGGAGAGGGAAAATAACAAAGAATACTGAAAAATGGAGCAAGATAAGTGAAATCAAACAAGAAAAAAACAATGAGACGGGACAATATGCCAAGATTTTAAAGAAAGAATGTGGGTTATTTACAATATCTGCCTTATTGCCATCGATTCTCACAAAATATTTGGTTCGGTTCAGTCATTTGGTAATCTCATAACAAAGTGAATGCAGTATATATATATACATGTATATACTTGAAAATTGAAAAGAAAAATCACTACACTTCCAACCAAGATGTACATGTAAACAAAAGCTGTTGAGTGTTGACTGGCTGGCATTGAGGGTGCAGCTGCCCAAATGTTTGTGGTGGGGGGGGGGGGAGGGGAGTGGTTTAGAAAATTGTGAACACCTGATGCCCTAAAATGCAATTTTAAATTTTTATTTAACGACACACTCAATACATTTTATTTAGTTATATGATGTTGGACATATGGACATACTGTGGGAGGAAACCCGCTGTCACCATTTCATGGGCTACTCTTTTTCGATTAGCAGCAAGAGATCATTTATATGCACCATCCCATAGGCAGGATAGAACATACCACGACATTTGATGTACCAGTTGTGGTGCACTGGCTGGAGCAAAAAATAGCTCAATCTAAAACCGACCATGCATAAAGCGAGTGTTTGACCACTGGGCTATTAAGATGACTGCACAGACATGCAGAAATTGTGTTTTATCTTGACCTATTTATGTCTTAGCTGCCAAAACCTGCCATAGCATTCTTAAATATCAAAAATCCCTTTTATATACTATGTGATGATTTATATACAATATTTTAAATGTATACATCTTATAGTTTTATTTGTTTAACTGTACTATATTGGATTGATTATTTGTCTTTTTGATACTTTTAGCAAATAGTCTCTCATAACTTAGTATATAGTAGCTAATTACAATTTTATACTTTACATTACTTTTATATACCATTATATGCTAAATTTTATTCTCTTGTAATGAGGGGTTGGATTTAACTCGGTTGAGTGCTTGCTTGATGTGTGTCTCAGGATTGAACCACCTTGATGGATCCATTCAGCCAAGGCTTTTCCCTCATGTCAACTGGAGAAAGGCTACGGTAGGCTATGTGGTTTCCTGTCTATGGGAAAGTGCATATAAAAGATCCCTTGCTGCATTAGAAAAGTTTTAGGGGTTTCCTCTGATGACTACGAGTCAAAATGTTTGACATCCAAAAGTCCAGTTCTGTCATTAAACAAAGTAGTCTATATTATAATATTCATATATTTGTATAGGGTGTATGTAATGATATTTTTAATAACCTGGAATGGGATTTAATTGTCCACAGTATTGTATGAACCAAAATGTTAACAACTACCAAAAATTGCTCTCCTACCTTTTTTTTTTTTTACATTTTACTCAAATTTTGTCCACACAGAAACCTAGGAAAAACCATTGCAATGACACAAGATACCACACACTAGATAATAAAAAAGTAAAAAAGAAAAATGGCAACACAGCAGAAAACTGCATGTATTTTGTCTATGCTATCTCAGCAAAGTTGATACTGGCGACATAATTACAGTCTCATATGTGGAAGATGTGTCATTGTACGTAATGTTTTTTTCACAACTTGTGTGTGAACCAAATTTTGGGGAAATGTAACGGTAATTAAAGGTAGGAGAGTAATTTCTTGTAGTTGTTAACAATTTGGTTTGTACTTTAAATCTGTATAAAAACATGTTGTAAAGTAAAACAATCTTTAAAATTATTATATAAGAGTCGATTTAATGTTTAATACCGAAACGAACGCAAATCTTGTCATAAGCCAAGGTATGCAACTCCTGTTGCCTTTCTCTCGTTATCAAATGGGAAATTTAATCAATGCAATTTTATGGTAATTTTGTAAAAATGTTTTACTTAAAATGAAATTTAAAACAAAAAGGTTATGCGAGTTTAAACACACATACTTTCAGTAATTATTCAATATTGAATTACATGCCAATTCAACAGACTATTGATGCCACCTATCAAAGTGCCTAATTATAATGAATTAATGTTTGTTTAACAACACCCCAAAAATACATATCGGCTATTGGGTGTCACAAATTATAAGTCAAGAATAATTTTAAAAACCCAACTATTATATGCAATACTTTTATTTTAATTTTTGACAATAGCAATTTGTTACATATGGCATGATGATTAAACAAACCAAAACAGTACTGAAAGCTATAAAAACAATTTAAAGTAATGTTTAGAAATTATCTGAGTTCAACATAATTAAGTTGTGATTGATTGGACAATATGACACCGATTAGTTTTGTTTCTATTAAACATGAAACTAAATTGTAATTTACCTCAAGCTTTTCTCACCGAGAAGTGAGACAGAAGTTAGTTGCTTAAAATTTTGCAATCATGGTAAAAATTTAAATAAATGGAAAACCACCCCCAAAGCAAAGACAAAACTATTTTCATTATGGAGCAAACTGTACAATCACAGGGGCCTAGCTTCCACATACACATGTATGCAGCTGTGTACCACCTGAGATTACAACTTTAAATTAAAAAATATATATATGATGTAAATGTGTGTATTTGTGTATACATGTGTATGCCTTTTATTCCATCACTGAAAAAGTCTGCATTCCACTTGAAAATCCAAAGCTAGGCCCCTGAATGAAATACTGTACATATCTAGATATACAATCAAACATTAATTAAATCAGAATGTACAAAATTACAAATATTAAAAAGAAGGATTATTTTCATTAGTCATAGTCAGTACAAACAGTATACAATTCAGTCAAAAATAACTCTTAAATACTCCCATCTAGAATGATGCTGATCTTGCAGGTTTTTTTTTACCAAACAGATGCCAACACAAATCACATACACATTTTAGATTAAGCATGATTATCAAGATGCCCAACAAGTGTTCTAAAAATCTATAAATACTTGCTATCCTGGTGTTGCCAGAAGTGGATTTCCAGTGAAATGAAGAATTATTAAACAAACCATACTTAGCTTCTTTAAGTTTAATTTCCCATTATATCATATTACTGAAACAAATATTGTTCATACACCAGACATCAAAAGTGATTTGATGTACATTCAGCCGTTATTTCCAGTCGTTGCTACACAAACTTTGCTTACTAACCACACAAATTCTATTCAGTTGTATTTTTTAGTGTGTGAAGGCAGAGGACAGAATGCAGTTTGGCTCATTACGATGTCACAAAATATGAAACGAAAGCTACAGAATACTTATAGTATATTCTAACCATATTTAGTGTACACACAACCAAAGACTTTCAGCAAACAGTGTGATGACAGTGAATGTCGAGGAATCCACTTCCAGTAGAATGTACATCAATGGGAATCAATCTGGTGTGTCAAGAGTTATAAGAAACTACATGCAGTAATGAATGCTGTAACCCATGGGAGTCATAATAATAATATAAGATGGATATCAACTAGTTTTAAGCATTATATTGAATTAAAACCACCATAAAGGAAAATATATTCACAGAAAAATTCACTTTAAAATATAATTATAATTGCAAAGTTAATTCTAATCAAGAAATTTTTTATTTGGTAGTAAAAGTTTCACAGGTCAGGTTAGTCAGTTAAAGATGCTTTTCCACTGGTGTGGTTTTACCTGTGCAGCTATTTCGGTCACCAAGCAGTAAAAATCAAATTTGTTGATTTGCCCCGACATCTTTCCATTGACACGAGTGCTAGCTGTGTGGCAAAATTTGTGATCCAGCCTTGCCGCTCAAACTGCAAGGGGGATCATTAAAATGACATACTTTTGGGGGAATTACCCATAATTACCTATCTCCCGCACTTGTGTGTTTTACAGCATCATTTAATTTTCAAGTTTTCAGAGTAGGCATAAGAATATTTAAAAGAATATTTGTGACAAATCCTAAATGAACTGCTCATGCAAGGCTTTTGGACTGGTATGCATATTCAACCATATATAATGCACATTATTGCTTACATCAACAAATATATTATCATATTTAATTTTAAAAATAGTAAAAAATGACAACTGACTTAGCCATTTTGTTCCATCCCAGTGAATAACCCCCTCTGGTTACGTAATACTTAACATGTCATGTCGGCAATTAGTCTTAGAACTGAAGAAACAAACATACCAGATTTTTGTGGGATGATAAAACAGGCATGCATTGCAGTGTTCTGTAATAAAATCCATCCCAGTAAGCCAGTAATAAGTATATATTATTTTTTAATACACAATAAACCACCATTGTCAATGTGGCCACAAAACAAGTCAAAATAACTATCATGTTTTATCCACGCAGTAACCTACATATTGAAATAAGAAATGGTTTTCTTAGTTAATTGGTCTATCATTTTATTTGCCTCACCTGTGATTCCTGATTGGCAGGTGTACATTTGGTAGGTAACCAGAAAAGGTAATTAAACATCGCCATCTAGACGCAAATACGTACCAGTATTATAGGGTATTGTGAAATAACTTGCCACCCCTAAAATGGTAATGGACATCATTAGCAGTCATGCTTTATTACTGTAAATAATTCTGTAAAACATTCCCCCATCTAAAATCACAGAACTGACAAATTATGTAGTCCCAAAGAAAATTGTCACTTGGGTATCGTGGGTGCTCTTTT
>JAECMU010216374.1:3610-15086 GCA_016106625.1 Dracogyra subfuscus | reverse complement strand
ATTGCTGATTATCTACTGCTGAAAATATTGTCCAACATTGTCCATTGTATTATAGTTGCTCATCGTGTTCCTCCTTGTACATGTACTCGAGTCCTGCAAACGGACTCCAGTCTTGGTAGACTCGACCCGTGCCCGAGTACTCGTGGAGACCCTAATTCCAACTTGCATGAACAACACAGTAGTTATGAATGTGTACCAGTAGGTTCTCAGAATTGACAGATCACTCAAATGTAACTCTTTACTGATCAATCAGTTAGTTGGAAAAAAAAAACACATATCAGAAATTCTGGTCATGAGAATTTTTGTGCACTACAATTGAAGTTTATTGAACATATTTTATAACACCAAATATATTTGACATTTATTATTGTTTGAGGGCTCGAACATAATGTCAACAATTGCTATTGTTGAAATATAAATTGTCATTGGTGGGGTGCATCACCGATGGCACTTTTGTGTTGTGGAATAAAAATCACTGCTGTCAATAAAACTTCTGTATAAAAGCAAAATTAATATATTATACTTGGCATAAAAGGTTTAGCAATTTGGTAAATGTGCCTAAATAAAAGAAAACGTGTGACTTACAAAGTAAAATCAGACACTGGATTTGAGGCATCATTTGTTAGTATACATAATAGGAGATTTTCAGTACAAAATGAAATGTGTGACTGTCACATCTTTAAATGGTGCTTGTTATACATGAAAATCTGAAAATTGTCTCTGCACCTTGGGCATTGACAGTGGTAATGCTTCATGCACTGCATGTGACCGGTGTGGTGGTGGTAGTGTCATAGTGTGGGCAGGAATTCATGAAATCGGAAAAAACCTTATTGACTAAATCATCACAACAGTTGTAATTCCTTTCATGTAGCAGCATCCAGCCGTTTTGTTTCAACAGGCTAACGACTTGTGCATGCCACACTAATAACTGGCCTTCTTCAGAAGAACAATATCAAGGCACTAAACTGGCTTGCAAGATCGCCTGACTTGTTCCCTATTGTGCAGGTTTGGGATTTGTTGGGCCGTACGGTGCGAGAGAACCACACATATATTCTCAAACATTCTTAAACATGCTTTAACTCATGAATAGATCTCTGTCACTATTCCAGATATCCACTGTCTCATCAGAAACATGAGCTGACATTGTACCACTGTCAACATTGCAATGCCCAAGGTGCTCGGACACATTACTGACAATTTTCTGATTTTCATGTGTGGACCCTAGAGCACCATTTAATGATGTGACCATCACACAAATCTCCTGATATTTACAAATGTATACTGACAAATGATGACTCCATTAAATCCACTGACTGTATTTTTTTGCAAGTCACAAGTTTTATTTTATTTTAAGCACATTTCCCAAATTGCTAAACCTTTTTGGCTACATATCTGCCAGTATTCAACATTGGCACATTTGAAATATGTCTATATACAGCAAAATAACCTTTTAGTTACATTTATTTGCTGCAAAAGTATCTTTTTAAAAAGTGCCATAGTCAGGCTCAAAATTGCCATCAGTTTGTCATTTCAAACACTGCAATTTTCTTTTCAAGTGTCGTGAGTGACAAATTGTTAAGTTCGAGCCCTGTTGTTTGATGTACGGGTGTGATATGTACATCCTATAGCATCTACTTGTTAAGATCTACTTGTTAAGATGTCTGGGGTTGTTTTTTTAAATTATGTTTGTCATATCATTCATTCTCTTAAAAAACCAAAGTATTCTGTTGTGTCTTTTGCACTGTAGATTTGTGACATAATATTCTTCTATAACACTTGCTGTTTCTACCTCAAAAACAAATCAATATCAAAATATTGTATTACACCTCAAGGACATACATTTACACTTTTATTTATAAGGTGGATTTGTTTCTGTACATTTATTTGCCTCTTTATAAGTATTGTTTAAAAAAACATATTAGAGCCATATAAACTATTAATTATTAGCAGGCATTGAAATAAGTCAAAAACAGTCATTCACGGTTACCACATTTCAAGAAAGTTGAATATTATACTTTGTTCTAAACAGAATCTAATTAAATAAAAACTACACCACCTAAATTTGGATCAAAATGTGTTATTCAAACATAAAAGTAAAGTTTATTTTATTTAACAACGCCTCTAGAGCACATTGATTTTTATCTTATCATCAGCTATTGGATATCAAACATATAGTCATTCTGACATATTTCTTTAGAGGAAACCTGCTGCCTCAACATAGGCTACTCTTTCCAATAAGCAGCAAGGGTCTTTTATATGCACTTTCCCAGACAGGACAGCACATACCAGAGCTTTTGATGAACCAGTTGTGGACCACTGATCCGGTGACCGACTGCATCATAGGCGGATATGCTACCACCATTCCTCAAACATAAGACACATTCACGTACAAAAACCTGTAGAAGAACACCAATGCAATTTATCAGTGTGTCTGTGAAGGGATTTTAGGGTAATAACAATGTGAATTGTAAACTTGATAAATGTATCAGAAGATATTATTATAGGCTACCAAGCCCATACATGGGTTACCGTATTCTAGGCTTATTTTGATGCCTGTATTAGTAAACAGTTTAGAAAGTAGGGTTTTTTTCATATGTAGAATATTCCTTAATATGGAATTTGAAATATTACATATTAGCACCAAATATATATCATAGGCTTTGTGACATGTTTAAACAGAAATATTTCTTACTGGTACTTAAAAATTTAGATGCTGAATACTAATTTGTAGTAGTAAAAGAAGAAGCATAGAGTTTTTTGGTTTTTATTTTTTATTTTTTTGTAATTTGAAATATTTGATTTTAATGCCTAATACTATATCTCTGTAATACTGCCTTACCAAAACTGACGCGATACAATAAAATTTCACCACAAACAGTATAAGGAAAGATTTGTTGCCAATGATTTGATTGGTCAAATGAATGGTCTCATGACTGGGATAATACTGACTATGATCAGATCTACCAAGAGAGATGTTAGTAAGATTTCAGTTAGGTTTCTTTACCAAATATCCTCAGTGTCATGGAAAATGTAAGTTATTAATGATATAAATGTTATTTTCTTTTCTTTTTTAAAGAAAACAGACGGACATAGATGGACAAAGAAGTGAGCGAGTGTGAGTGAGAATATGCTAACAACTTTTTCCAATGACAGGACAGATCAGTTCATTTTAAGGTCATAGATTAGGTTGGTGGGAAGGTCTTGTGCCATTGATGACAAATGACGTTGCAACCCATCACTACATTAGCAAGTACTCTACAACTGATCTACATCCCAACATAACTTTAATGCAGGTATGAAAGCAGCCCTTGACAAAAAAGGCTCAAATATTGTTCAGCTGAGGACATGCACCTTTATTTTATTAATTTTTTTGACATTCCAAAAAGGCAGAATTCCACTGAAAGATGGCTATAGCTTTCATCCCTGTTAATAACAAAAACCAAGTAAAAGGTCAATTGGTGTATATACTCAACAATGTAAAATAACATGGGGGGGGGAACAAATTTGAATGAGAGAGACAGAGAGTGAGAAAGGGAAAAGCAGACAAACTGACTGACCGAAGGAAAAGTATAATACATGTACATGTACTAACAAAAGCTTGGACCAAAGATGCAGATTTATTTAACCAATATATTAGTTTATAAGCAAGAGGATGATTTGGTATTTTATGATTGCTATTTATTATTCCAGAATATTAATGGGTCATTACATTTGAGATATAATGTTCCACATTATAATTTATAGCCCTTGTCTTTATAGAATATATAGTAGGCCTTTTACAAAGTGATCATAGCAATAAAATCACCGTAAGCGCATAGCTACCACATGCATTTATGGTGATCTTAGCGCTAAGATCGTTTCATAAAATGGAGACCATGAAAACAACTTTAATGAAAACTTAGCATCCCGTAACATATTAATATAGTCATATTTGTTTTAATTTTCCATTTACTATGGAATTTAATAGTGCTTTTAACTTTATATTCAGACCTTATTATGAATATGTATATATATATATATATATATTTTTTTTTTAATTGCTCCCCAACTTAGATTTTTGGGAGTCATTTAAGATGCATATATTACCATATTGACGCCATATACATTAAATTTGCTAAGAGTAAAGATTACTGTCTTTGAACTAGTCTCAGGGGAGTGATGTTGTGCAGGAGTGATCGCTTTCCTTAAATAGCGGCAACGAAAGTTTAACTAATGTTAAAAGAAATGGCATAACATTTTAAATCAACCTGTTTTTATTAATTATTATTCACATCTGAAATTTTTACCATTTAAAACAACATAAATGCATCAACCTTTACCATAACACTACTACAGGAGGGCCTGGTTTTCTTTTCAGTTTATTAAACCATGACAAATTTAGACATCATAAAAAATATTTGCTAAACTTTTGTTGTTGAGTATAGTTCAGTGTACGTAAGTGCCATTTGAAGATATTTGTACCAGTTTTATTGTCGGATTTTTGTGTTAAACTGCTGCTGTAAAAGAATGTTGCCAATGTTTTGTTTATATTTCCCCAAGCTGTTTTATTTAAGATTTTACTCCGTCAGCTTGTATATAAACCTTTTTTTATGATAAATTATTCAAGATCTGGATTTTATTGTTGGATTTTTGTGTCAAACTACTGTAAAAAAAAAAATGTTGCTATATTTTGTTTATCCCCCCCCCTCGACCCCCCAAGCTGTTTTGTTCAAAGATTTTGTTAGTTTGTATATAAAAAAACTTTGATACATTATTCAAGATCTTAATTGTGTTATTCATCCTATTTTGAATTACTGTAAAATCAATTTTTAGCATCCTTTACTAAACTTTGTCAAGTTTGCAGTCTCCCAGTGACATGTAAGGATGATGCCATGTAGCTTGAAAGCTTTGTGGATTAGACCAACTGACCTTTTGGTTTGGGCATTTTGTGCACTGCCATTTTTAATCCTCTGTCGATCAACTGGGGAAGTATTTGTCTTTGTCTGTCCATCATAGTTTTCCAACAATTTTGTTAGGTCCGGTAGGGGACATACATGCATATGTATTGTTTTAGCAGCACTCAAGACTGCATACTATTTTTAGGACTGTTCCAGAATCAGTCATGTGGGAGGGTGACCAGAGGCACCGTAACAATTATTTTATTTCATTCTGGTGGGTTTGCCAATTATTGTTTCCTAGTCATATATGGCTTAAATAGAATTCTGTTTTATGGGAGATGGCCCGCACCTCAGTGTCATAAATACTGAAACAGCCTTTAACAAATGTGCTCAACAAGTTTTTTACTGATCAGAGAGACAGAACAACAAAGAGAGGTGTATTACCAATACATGGAGATAAACATGTTTGAAATTAAATCATGTGCTATTATATTTGACTGGCTTTTCTATGGTGTTGTCTTGATTGCCAAACCCAAAGTGGCTATTGAAATTAACACTAAAGATCTCAATTACTACAATGAAGAACAAGTTACAGTAATGGTTTATGCACAATTATTATAAATAACTGTTGGGGGGGTGGAGGAATTAATTGGTTTTCGAGGATATGCAGGAAACACAATCACAGTGTTAGCAATCTGATTAAAATTAGTTCTACTAGTCTAAATATGGCATTCATAATTCACATGAAACATGTTGTATACTCGGAATGTTTTCAAATTATTTTTAAATCACTGGCATGATTCTGCAAGTAAGATTTTGATTGGTGGACATGAGCTTCAACTAGCTGCTGTTAGATCCACATGTAATAGTGGAGCTAATTTTAATTAGATTGGATTGCATTTATCTTACAGCCAATTAAAGAATATATTCAACATGCTTTTATTAATTAAATAATTGTGAAACACCTCTGAAGATAAATGGTATCCAATTCATGTAGGATTCTCTATACATTTCTTACTGTTGAAGGCAGCTGTAGTATTCAAAAACAATATCTGTAAATTTTTCAGGACTTACAAATTCTTATTTTAATTGTATCCAATTTTTTTTTTTTATTCAAGTTATTCAATAAACATAGTAACTTTTAATAAAGATTGTTTGTTTTATTGTTTAAAGTTTTATCAAATTTTGTCAGTAGTTAGCGCTAAAAATGGCCATGTTTGTGTACTTTTGGAAATGAGCTTTGTATTTGGCATCCAATGGTTCACTGAATATCTGTGGGGTTTGATGCCATATAAACATAAATGAGTTGAGTGCATTGTTAATTAAAACGTTTCTTTCCAATGGTTCTTTTTCACTCTAGAAACACTTTCAACAACACATGCCATTTTATCATGGCACGATCTGTTGGCATCAGATCATACGGGGTTTTTTTGGGTTTTTTTATCTAAACATCCATAACTACAAATTTACTTTCATGTTTTATTATTTCTGTTACAACAGACAAAAATAATTCAGATGAACTGAAAAAAAGTTTGAGCAAAATATATATTTGTGTATGAAGACGTTGCAAAAATAATGAAAAGGACATGGTTTAGTTAACGACGCACTCATCACATTTTATTTTCAGTTATATGGTGTCGGACGTATGGTTAAGGATTATACAGATACATGTACACAAGGAGGAAACTCGCTGTTGCCACTTCATGGTCTACTCTTCGATTAGCAGCAAGGGATCTTTTATAGGCACCATTACAGCCTTTGATGTACCAGTCATGGTGAACTGGCTGGAGCGAGAAATAGCCCAATGGGCCCACTGACGGGGATTGATCCCATTTCATTCGTGCATCAAGTGTGTGCTTTAGGGTGCAGTCTATGTGTATGTCCCTGCACCCACCTGGCATCCTCGTCCTCTGCCGCTAATAAAGCTGGTCTGACCCACGGCACTAACTAACGACCGCTGGTAGTAGGGATGCATAGTAGGTGTTTACAAGTGCCTCTTAACAATACCAGACGTAACTACTGAACACTCCCAGAAATGGTCAGACTAAGCCCACAGCTAAAAGCTGATGGGGAATGGCAGGTGTGTGGCACATATAGCCACAAGAGACAAGCACTTGTCGCCGTTGGAGAAACAAGGACTGGGATGTGGAGGTGGACAGCGAAATAAGTTGAAAGATAGGAGGAGTTGCCAGATCAGGAAGAAATGAGATGGAGTTTAAAGGAGAAAAAGGAAAGGGGGCAGCGGGATTTAAAAAAAAGAAGAAAAAAAGTGTGCTTTAGCAATGGGCTACGTCTCGCAGCCCAAACATGATGATGCAACAGATGAGAAAGGCAGCTAAATAAAAATTAAAATTTATTCATGATTTCACAGCCGGCATACATGTGTTACTAAAAACATCTCACTGTTAAAGAAAAATATAAATTATCATTATTCATTATTGCACAAAAGTAATACCGTAAATGTGGATCAGTAAATTTAATATAAAGATATTTCACAATAACATTTCATGGCACATGTATACATATGTTGACTATAAAAAGCCCAACACATTTCAGAATTCTACAAATGATCACATTAAACTGGTTAATAAATTATCCACACTCTCTAATGTTAAATAATCTTTTTTTAAATTGATGCCTCCATTACAGAAATAACTTTACAGACCACCATTCTGATTGGCTATAGATTTCACTTCTTGTTCAAGAGTGAACAAATGAGAGTCATACACACTGGGAAACAAATCTCTGGCAGCAGTTGCTAACTTCAATAAGTATTCTATATTTGTTCCACTTGGCCCCACTGCTTCATAAATCTGCTGGGCAATATCTTTGAGAGGGGCTGGACCTAAAAAGAATGGATTCTGGTCATTGCCGATGTACAGGCTTATATCAAGAGGTTCTGAATCTGATTCTGGGTAGAACGGGACCAACGTCAGCTTGTAACCATCTTTTTCTCTGTAATCCAGCTGATGAACAATTTTCTGAACATTTTCTTTTGCTATTTTGTACGCCAGTCCCCATACACAGTCCTGAAAAATGAAGAACACACAAAATGACATGATCAATGATTGGGGGAAAGAGGGTCCCAATTTTAGCGGGCAATTTTTCTCTCCTCTTTTTTTTTTCCTCACTGAATTATTAAGAAACTCTCGCACTAACCTAACCCAACTCGGTTTCAATGCCAAATTCACACAACAGATGTCAAAACAACACCTTGTCCATTATTTGTTTTACTTCGACATGAGACTGTACATGTACATCACATCATTTGCAGTTCACCAGTCTTGGCAAAATTCATTTTAGTAAAAAAAAAAAATTCAAAAGGTTTGTTTTGTTTAACAACACCACTTAGTTTATAGCACATTGATTTATTAATCATCAGCTATTGGATGTCAAACATTTGGTAATTCTGATGTACAATCTTGGAGAGGAAACCCACACCATTTTTTTCCCATTAGTAGCAAGGGATCATTCACAGGCAGGATAGCACATACCAAGACCTTTGATATACCAATTATGGTGCACTGGCTGGAATGAGATATAGGTGAATGGGTCCACTGATGAGGATCGATCCTAGACCAACCATGCATCAAGTGAATGCTTTACCATTGGCCTATGTCCCTCACTTCATTTCAGTAATTCCAGAAAATATGAAAATTGATTTCATGAACACATAACTGTTCATTAATTATCAATTACTTAAAACTATTGCATTTTCAATGAAAATATTGTTTTGCTTAAATTTCAGCCCTCGAAATTCGCGGCGGCAATCGGCAATGCCGTCACAAAAGCTATCGCAAACTTGAGTTGCGACAGCATTTCATTGCCGTCGCAAATATGTGAGTGGTGAAAAGTCTGTAGGCATTTCTCTCTGAATTCTGTCCAATTACAGATCCCAGAAAGAATAAAAAGCATAAATTTATTATTGTGTGTAGCTCAGTTTCCTCAATAAATATAAATTGGTTTATTCCAGTATAGAAGCCTACGAAAGTAAAGATGAGATGTTATTTTTTAGCATATTATTACAGCAGTGGATCATATATGAATAATTGTGACAGCAGTAATCTTTTCTTTAAAATTGCCGCTGTAGTGCCGTTGCAAAATTGATTTGCGACGTCACTTAACTGCCGTAGCAAATTTGTCCGAATTTCAAGGGCTGAAATTTTATTGCCAGAAGTAGTAGTAGTACATGTATTTAATTTAATGAATTATCTTGAAACATTACAATTAAAACTGAGTATAATTTGAAATCTTTCAGAATAAAACGACAGGGCTTTTAGAATTTGTATAAAATCCACTAGCAGAGATTTAAATTTTTTAATAGCCACGATTAAATATTCACTAGCCCTACTTCAAATTAATATAACTTTACTAATAGTAAAAATCAAATATGTCGCCTAAAGAGAACTTAAAAACACTACAATTGGGGTGGGGTGAGGGTTGGACTAGGATATTCATATTTACAAAACAGATTTAAATTCAGCATTTGACAACTCTTTTTTTTATTATTATTAGCCATCAGGCATGGCAATACTAGTTATTTACTAGCACTACATTGAATATCACTAGCTATGGGAGCGGGGCTACCATAACCTAGAAGCCCTGAACAAGTTTAAAAGTTTGTTTTCTTTAACAATAACACTAGAGCACATTGATTTAGTAATCATTGGATGTGAAACATTTCATAATTCTGATATAGTGTCTTAGAGAAAACCTACATTTTCCCATTAGTAGCAAGGAATCTTTTATGCAGCATCCTACAGACAGGATAGTACATACCATGGTCTTTTATATACCAGGGCTCACGTTGCCTTTTAAAAAATAGTCATCACTGGCAATGTACACAATAATGGGTGAATGGTGAAGAACTTGAGGAACACCTATTCATTGATAATAATTAAGAGTGAAGTGTCTGAGAGTTTGAAGGGAGACTGGGGCCACAAAATCACGTGACAGACTCACAGAAAGACAACACCTGTGTCTGGCACTAATAGTTGGCCTAAATGTGCTACCGACTGTTATAGCTTATTGTTAAGCGAACATACTGGAAATTGAAAAAAAAGTGGGGATTTTGAATATGGCGAGTGAATTTGTTTGGGTCATGCTTCATCAGAAAATACATTGAAAAAATGTCCATTTGGAACAGCAAATGTGACGTGCAATTAACTAGTTTTTTTCGTAGACATAAATTCAACATACAAAACAGATGTTGAAATTATAAAATAATAGAGCCAAATCTGTCCTAGCGGATTTTTAATGTAGATGCACTCGTAATAAGTGGTCACACACCCAGCGGCCACATAAATTGGATCCCTGAGTCATTAAAGTGCCAGTGTTAAGAGGCCATTTAAAAAACCCCACCAAAAACACAGTTGCAAGGTATAACAGATAAAGCAATTTCAATACATTCGTGGATACTAGTACCCATTCAGTTTAACAACTCCACAGTGTATCAATTAAGAAACTGTGCCTGCGAAATGCACTTAACTGCCTCTGTGTAATCTAACCTGGACAGTGGTAGACTAATCTAATCGGACAATACTCTGCATGGTGAAGTTATTAATTGAAATGAGCAGACAAACTGCCGAGAAAATGAATTCTAAACGGTAAATTAGTGCTTTTCAATTACATTTCATTATTTCTAAAGAAGGCATCATGTGGAAAGGTGATTTAAAAACAAAAAGCATATCCAGCAATTAGCAGTACAGACAGTAAAAATAATAATAAAATAATTAAATAATTAAAATACAGATTGTAAAAGTTGAACCTGTATTAAGATAGTTATTTTTTATTATTATTATTTTTAAAAATTCAAGTCTAACTGCTGTTAAAAACTTTGCCCTCTCAAAATTTTTAGAGAGAAGTGATTTCGCTCTATGGTTTTGACCTCGCATGAGGCCTGATATACTACCGGGATTTCCCGTATTTAAGCCCACTCGAAATTAAGCCCATGGGCTTAAATACGGATACAAATTTATAGTTACCTCCCCTGGGTTACCAAATATTACGTCATATTTATAACAAAATATGGAGAGGAAAAATGGAAGATTGGAAACCATCAACCATATCGGAGTAACAGACACGTGCTTCCGGGGCTGTAGCGCCCATAGAGGTGGGGGTGGGGATGTCCCTCACCTCCAAATATTTCCAAAAAAAACAAGAAAAAACAAGGATTATCTATGAAATTAAATATGTTTTGGTGATCAGGTATTGCAAAATTACTTTGTGCCCCCCCCCCCCCTCGATTTTTCAAAATTGTATGTGTTGGGGGTGGGGGGCTGATCACATAGTTCGCTGTATTAATAAATACTATTTTAAAGATCCTAATAGTTAGACTTGTTTCTTCAGTTGGTTATAGTGCATAAAAATTGCATTTTCCTAATTTAAGCCCTGGGTTTAATTACGGATAAAAACTTCTTTTTTTTAAGTGGGATTTTCCGTATTTAAGCCAGGGGCTTAAATACAGAAAATCCCGGTAATCAGGTGAGCATTCTATCACTGGGCTGTGTCAAAACATTTTGAAGTGTTCACTTTATCTATTTTTATAAAACTTCTCCCCCTTTTTTTTTTCTTTTTTTTTTTTGGGGGGGGGGGGGGGT
>JAECMU010216373.1:0-19910 GCA_016106625.1 Dracogyra subfuscus | reverse complement strand
GTATGTTGCAAAACTGTCAAATGTTTAAATTATTAATTTAATTTATAAAATATCACAAATAATAAAAAGAATAAAAATAACTAATTACACAATATCATGAAATAAGTATAACAAAGTACCTATATTGAAAAATTACTTATGTTGTATACAAGCATTGGAGGGGGAGGAGGGTGTAAGCCTAAACTGTAATGTACACTTTGTTAATGAAGGTGCTGGTTTCCTTTCTTTCTCAGTATGCAGAATGTACCTGGTACATTAAAAAGTGAATTATTTTAAAATACTTTTTGGTCAAGTGAATTTTTCACCATGGCCAGTGAATTTTCAAATCCACTGGCCCAATGGCAAGTAAATGTTTAAACATTTTCTAGAACCCCTGTAATATGTTTGAGCAATTATAAATTCTTATTTGTCTTTATTCCAGGCATTGATGAAGATGATGGTGCTGCTGGTGATGTTGGAGCTGATGTAGCTGAAGAAATGCCACCATTGGAAGGCGATGATGAAGATGCATCCAGGATGGAAGAAGTGGATTAGTTTCAGTGTGATACTCTTAGAGAAAAACGTTTTTTGTTGTAGACATTTGTGAAGTATTTCATGGAATCACCCTTTTGTTTATCCTGAAAATGACTTTTGAACATTCATGTTACATTCATCAAAACAAAGAAAATTGATAAAGGTTGAATCATTGTGCTAAATTGTTTGTCTTTGTTATTTTGATAATCTCTCTCCCCACTCCTTATATCTAATTTGGGTTTACTTGAACAGTCATGGTTAATAGAATCTATCGCTGTTGTCAGGTATAGATAAGGGAATTCCAACCTTAGGGACCAAATGTTTTGTGAGGGCAGAGGTTTACAACGGTGATTGATTCTTTTTCTTGCACTTGGAAATCCAGGTTAAAAAGTTTGTGCCAATTGGTCTCCCGTTTTCTTGGTTTATAAAAAAAAATGGGACCTTTAATATCAAAATTGATTTTTGGGTGGGGGTAGAGGGGTATTTTCCTACATTGGATGTCTTTTTCTTTTTTCCTTGAACAAATGTCAATGTTGGAGAATTCTAAATGTAAGTAATATATGCAACACAAAAGTGGGAACCATTATAAATTTGACTCTTAATGGTTAAATTGCATATGAAATGCTAACTTAAAGGGTAAGACTAAGGCAGTTTTCACCTAGACCCTAGTTTTAAAAATATGAAAAATGCTTTTTGTGGTGTTAGAAATACAAGGATGACCACAAACACTTTAGTTGTATGGAAGTGGTTGATCTAAACAATAAAATACAAGTAATGTTTGATTTCAGTGTTCAAAACTGCTCTTATGGTGAAAATATGCCTTGATGTTTAAAAACTAGGGTTTGTTTCTAAATGGAGCTGCACTGCTTTTGTTACTGGCAGGTTTCCTCGGAAGTCTGAATTACCAAATGTTTGATGTCCAATAGCCTATGATTAATTAATCAATATGGTGTTAAATAAGTTTTAATACTTTGTTACTGTTTTGACTCCATAAAATCGTAAATAAAATGTGTTGAGTGTTGAATACAATTTTTTTTTTTTACTTTATTACACTATTACAAATTGTAAATGAGCATGACCAGAAATGCAGTCACAACAAAGCAAGATGAATTTACCTTAATTAAATGGTACATTAATGTCCTAAGAATTTGTCAGACTAGTAATGGTGGGGAAAGGGATCAGTTTTGTTTTAATCTGAATAAAAGTATTGTAATATTTGAAAGGAAATTTATTTGAAACTGAATAGAATCTGTATTGGAGAGTAATTTTAAAATTAATAAAAAAAACATGATTATTCCTGATAACTGTGGGCAGCCATTTTGTTTCGTTTTTCTGACGTCCGGTGGTGTAATTTGGGGCGAAGTGACGTCTGCTCCGTCAAACTTCTGTTGTGCACAGCGTAAACAAACGCTATAATTTGTGACAAGGCGCTTAGTTTTCATCAACCAGACTTGTAAAAACAACATAAATGAATTGATAGTATACTAAACTATTTAACTAAATATATTTCAGTTTGCATCAATATAACGAAATGAGTTAGACAAAATGCATATTATTAGGCCTATTGGTAGGATACGTTCAACCACTATCAATACCCAAGTGATTTTTTCTTTGGGACTACGTAATTGGTCAGTTTGTGATTTTAGATGGGAAAGTCTACTTAGTTTTACAGAATTACTTACAGTAATAAGGGGTTGGGTGGGAGGGCGGCTGGTAAAGTCCATTATAATTTGAGGTTATCACACAATACCCTGTGATCTTAATAAAACTGTCTTAGACACAATGTCGAAGGACCGTCAAAATGTACACCTGACAATCAAGAACCATAGGTACTGGCCACCGAAAGAAACGACCAATTAACTAAGAAAACACTCCGATTATTATTATTCAGTACGGGAGTTAATTTAAACCATAAGACGGTTATTTCAACACTGACAATGTTGGTTGATTTTGTATTAAATATAATGTATACTAGTAATTGTTGCTAACTTACTGGGATGATTATTATTAAAGAATATTGTGATGCACCCGCAAAGATCAGGTATGTTTTGTTTCATCAGTTCCAAGACTAATTCCTGACGCGACACGTTGGGTATTACGTAACCACCAGCTCGCCAGAGGGCATATTTACTGGGATGGTACAAAATGGCTGCGCCCGTTATACATAACGGCAGTCCCATTTAACCGTTTTATTAACTATACGCTTATATTTGTTGATATTAAGCAATAATGTGAAATATATATCGTTGACTAGGCATACCAGGTCAAATGCCTTGATTGTGTCCTCTAAGGAAACCCAATATTTGTTAAATGGGTATTTTCATATACGGGTACATATTTGTTTTCCCCCAACCATGGTTATTTTGATAGATACCCAGTGTTACCAATAATGGGCAAAAAGAATGTAACGGGACAAAACATATTTGCTGTGGGTGGATGGGAATTTTGTTTATGGGATGGAGATCCAGTGGCCCATTATTTTTGACGAATTGCATCTCCCTGGGCTAACAAGATCATATGGCCTTGGAAGACTCCTTTATTCTGTATGGGCAGACATTGTGGGATGGGAGAACAATATTAACGATAGAAAAGGAACCATGGAATTGTAAACCAAATTTAACCACTACTATGTCTATTCCATACTAAGTTATGTGGGATTGAATGTCTGTCGAATTGACTTTATAACTGCGTCGTGGTTAGGCCATCGGTATACAGGCTGGTAGGTACTGGGTTCAGATCCCAGTTGAGGCATGGGATTTTTAATCCAGATACAACTCCAAACCCTGAGCGAGTGCTCCGCAAGGCTCAATGGGTAGGTGTAAGCCACTTGCACTGACCAGTGATTCATAACTGGTTTAACAAAGGCCATCGTTTGTGCTATCCTGCCTGTGGGAAGCGCAAATAAAAGATCCCTTGCTGCTAAACTGAAAGCATAGTCCATGAAGTGGTAACAACAGGTTTCCTCAAAATATCTGTATGGTCCTTAACCACATGTCTGATGTGATATAACCGTAAATATAATTGAGAGTGCATCATTAAATAAATAAGTTTTTCTTTCTCGTAAGGTCCAGGTTTTGGTTGCTGGCACTATTTGTGTGATCTCGTTTCTATCTGTAAACGATAAATTAAAGGCTAGTACACAATGTCCCTTGAGGTTATTGGAATTGGTACTGGTAGTGTTTCCTCTGGTTTGTCTGAAATTATATGCTATACAACAACCAATCCTTAATCAATGTGGAAGGAAGGTTTTATTTAGCAATGCACTCAACATAGTTTAATTACGATTCTATGGCATCAGACATTTGGTTACGGACAGTAAGAGGAAACTTGTTGCTGTAATGCATGGGCCATTCTTTCCAACTGGCGACAAAGAATCTTTTCATATATGGTACATTATTCCATAGACAGCATAATACATGTTTTTTTATTAAGCAGGGAGTTTAATGTAGTCCATTGGTCAAACCAGCCTTGGTGGCATTGTGGTTAGGCCATCGGTCAACAGGCTGGTTGGTATTTGGTTCGGATCTCTGTCTAGGCTTTTTAATCCAGATACAGACTCCAAACCCAGAGTTTGTGCTCCGCAAGGCTCAATGGGTAGGTGTAAACCACTTGCACCGACCAGTGATCCATAACTGGTTTAAAAAAGGCAATGGTTTGTGCTATCCTGCCTATGGGAATTGCAAATAAAAGATCTCTTGCTGCTAATCTGAAAGAGTAGCCCATGAAGCGACGACACCAGGTTTTCTCTCAAAATCTGCTCCTTGAATGTATGTCTGACACCATATAACCATAAATAAAATATGTTGCAGTGCATCATTAAATATATATATATATATTATTTTTTTAATTTTCCAGTGGTTGAGCATTTACTAGATGTGTGGTTGGTCTCTGATTGATCTTTATCAGTGGGCCCACTGGGCAATTTTTTGCTCTAGCTAATGTACCACAACAAATGTATCGAAGACTGTAATATGTGCTATCCTTTTTTGGCTAGTGATGGTGCTACTAATGGAAAAATGTAGTGGGTTTCCTCTGTTAAAATTAACAAATGTCTGACATCCAATAGCCTATGAATAATAAATCAATGTGCTTTGGCAACAAGAAACATCCAGCCACTGTACCAGATTTGTTCTTGACAAATACAAAATAAAATAATGGTTGCTTGCTTGCAACTTGGTTAGCCAGAGCGGGCAGCATAGCCCAGTGGTACAGTGCCCGCCTGATGCACGGTCGGTCTAGGACCGATCCCCATCGGCTAACCATTGGGAGTTTTCTCGATATAACTATGTCCGATGCCGATATAACCGTAATATGTGTTGAGTGCGTCAACAACAAAAAAAAACAAAAAAAAAAGGTTAGCCAGAGTACTCTGCTGTTCAAGAGTGAGAGCTGAATGGTTGTGATTGCTCTCTAAGCAAGAGAGAACTCTATATCAAAACCACTGGGTAGGCTAGGCTTCCAAATCTTGTACAACAGCCCATTGGGCTATTTCTCGTCACATCCAGTGCACCATGATGGGTATTTTAAAGGTTGTGGTATGTGCTATCCTGTCTGTGGGATGGTGCATATAAAAGATCCCTTGCTGCTAATCGGAAAAAGTAGCCAATGAAGTTGCAACAGCAGGTTTCCTCTCTCAATATCTGTGTGGTCCTTCATCATATGTCTGACGCCATATAACCGTAAATAAAATGTGTTGAGTGCATCATTAAAACATTTCTTTTTTTCTTTCTTTCTTGTACAACAATAATTTAGTTTGATATTAAATATCATTACATTGATAATTTTTTATTTCACCAATAACAAACACTTGACATATTAATCACTAATACACTACTGGAAGAAACCGGTCAGCACCTACATATCTAACCAATACATTGGAACTGGGTGCTGTTTGGGTTTCTTCCTGTACGTGTGTATTGGTGGTTAATAGCTTGGTGTGACCATCCGTCTGCCTGCACTTTCGACCAATATGGTGTATTGTCATTGGTTTAATTCAAATACATGTACGTTCCAGCCCAATAATCATAGTAAGAAAACCGCAAATGAAGTAAAGCTTGCTGCAATCATAAAACGAAACAAAATGAACACAGTTTCACAAACATTTCTTTTTAATCAGAGGATAGAATTTTTCTGTTTCTATTAATTACAATGTTAATATATGTAAGGCCACGAGAATGAAAGTTGATTTGCGTCCTATGCCCACGTCTTAAACCCGATCTGAAAAAATGTCATTAGTCCTACAATATTATTTTACAAAAGTACTGTACTGCACAACAAACATTAAGTTAAAAGAGACTATATCATCCTTTGAAGCTTGTTTATAATTTTATGATACTATTGCAAGCGGTCATGGAAACTGGTCTATGCGTCAGACAATTAGCTTGGTCAGTTACTTTTAGCGTACTATTAATCGACCAATGCAGGGCTCAAAGTTGAAAATTTGTTATTCATGTTACCAGTGTTTCTGCCATATGCAAATTGCTCACATATGGCAATTTTGATCTGACCTACAGTAATTTTAAAACAAAACAAAATTATTCCTTCAACAAACGGGAATCATCTAGTAGCAAAAAAATGCCATCCATAAAGACCCCAAGGGTTTGTATCATTGTCATTAGTGCCATCGTTATGTCCAAGCTCTGCAATCAGAGACAGCATAGCTTCCCATGTACATTCCATGGGTATGTAAATAGCTGTCCCAATTTCTTGATTTTATTTAACAAACATTCTTTTCAATTGTCTTCTTTTTTTTTTGTCTTTCTTTTTTTTTTTATCATAGAAATATTCAGTTAAATGTAAAAATATCCAAACTGTACAAGTATATATTTCAACCCAATCCTAGGTTATGAGTTTTGAACTTTGGGACGCAAAATTACAACTTATATTCTTGTGACCTGTACAAATTTCCTTCTTTACTATAATGAATCATTATCTCTATTCGTAATTGTTATCGGACTAATTTAAGATATTTTTATTCTGGGGTTTTACTGACACCTAGTGATTACAATCTTGGATAGATTTAGGTGCTATTATCAGCTAATTAAATCATTACTATGTCTGTAGGTGGTAAAAGACCTCCACAACAAAACATCACAAAAGTAAATATATTCACACCCACCCAATATGTTACATTTAAATTTCACACTGAAATACATAGGCATCGGAAGGTGATGGCAAATGGGTGGGGTGGCAATAGTTGAACAAATTATTTTCAAATCATATGCTACAAAGTGAGATGGGGGAGGGAAGGGACGGCAGTGCAAAGATTTATGTAAGATTTGTTTTCAGGGAGGAGGTATACCACTTAAAAAGGGCTTCTACAATATCAGGGAGGCGGTATACCACTTGAAAAATGCACCTACAATATTCTAAAGTGCACTAACATACATTATATCATTATACATGGTAATGCTCCCCTCCACCAAAATATCAAGCTGTCCAAGATATTACATGTTCTCCACTGAACACGGAAATTCATTTGCTACACATTGAGTTTAAAGGGCACTTAAGAATTCAGGGTCTGCCCCCCCCCCCCCCAAACTTACTGCTTCCGACACCTATGGAATATCATTATGTACGAACAAAGAGTGACATATATATATAAATAACACATAAGAATGAACAACTGCACAAACATAACATCAATTTGTAAAATAAAAAAGCTATGCTTCGTCATGACCCTGCTTCATCAATACTATAATAGGTAAGACTAATATAACATACTGTAAACATAATCATATACACCTTGACTGAATTGTGAATGCCACAGCATCTAATGCCACAACTATTATTATAATACTATCTGTGCCTAATATCACAGTCGGAGTTTAAATATATAACATTAACAATTCTAAATAACGTGTGTAGTTAATATCTTGACTTCTGTAATACATATAAAATAAAATACTATCATTGCTTGATACATGTATCACAATTTCAATAATACTGCAACTGAAGCAATTTATATATGTTCCTAATATCACAGTTCGACTTCATTAATATTGTATTATAAAAATAGAATGAGCAAACATGTATAATAGCCCTTAATTGGCTAAATGTTTGATTTTTAACAGCTCTGTTCCCTGTCTGATACTCGTACACCAGGCCTGGTGCTTATAAAACTTACAAAGAATCTAAAACTCACGACTCTAATAGTCTGAAAACTAATGTCATGACAACACCATACAAATTGTATGCATGTGAAATCATTAGAAGTTTTCTAAACATTCTATAAACACGGGGCCCAGATGTCTTGTATTTAGTATACAATGCAACTAAGTGTATTTTCACACCATCTCAAAACAACTCATTAGTCTTTATTAATTTTTAAATGACACACAAATGTAACCAATTGGTCAGAATAGTCCTACGGTATATCTACTTGTAAATTTATCCTCCACCTCACTATTGTTTTTATGAGTATGTGTCTGGGAGGACGGGCAGTTACACAAGTAACCCAAAATGTCTATAATTCTTAAGACCCAGTGGTAACCAGCCTAACTTACTAATAATTAAAATATTTCTGTAATGGCTAATGTGGCCTTATATACAACAAACTGAAACAATTATCTAAAGACGTAATACCTATTAACAGTTTGTCAATCCAATAAATCTTGAAACAAAAAATGTTTACATGATGGAAAACTAAAATTAACTGAAAAAAAAATAACAACCCTTTAAAGTTTGTTTTGTTTAGCAGCGCTACTGGATGACATGGATGACAGCTAATCAATGTTAAACATTTGGTAATTTGACAGTCTTACTAAAAAAACATGCTATATTTTTCAGTTAGCTGGAAGGGATATTTTTGTTATGCCCTAAAACTAGCCCAGACTAGTTTGATAGCTATTTAACACACTAAGAGGTCATCAGTGATAGGACATCCATTAGTTTTAACTGGGTCTTATTCAAAACTGTAGACTTCATTTATTTGTAAATGTTAGCTATAGATTTCATTCATTTGTAAATGTTAGCTACAGACTTCATTCATTTGTAAATGTTAGCTATAGACTTCATTCATTTGTAAATGTTAGCTATAGACGTCATTAATTTGTAAATGTTAGCTACAGACTTCATTCAATTGTAAATGTTAGCTATAGACGTCATTAATTTGTAAATGTTAGCTATAGACGTCATTAATTTGTAAATGTTAGCTATAGACTTCATTCATTTGTAAATGTTAGCTATAGACGTCATTCATTTGTAAATGTTAGCTATAGAGTTCATTTATTTGTAAATGTTAGCTATAGATGTCATTCATTTGTAAATGTTAGCTATAGACGTCATTCATTTGTACTTGTTGCGTATCACAGTAAAACAGTATAAGAATCTGACAATTCCATAATATTTAAATTGTAAAGTAAAGATTAATCATTTAAGGGTTTAATTTACAATACAGTTAAAACCAGACAAAACAATGTTTTGCCAAGTTGTAGTCAAATATCAGGAGATGACATTTCATATCTTTTATTTCCAAAACTAAGAGGCTACTTCAATTACGATAAAAACTTTTTCTTACTGAAAATCCTGCATTAAATGCATTAAATTGTTTTGGCTAAAGGAAAAAGTATCACCGAGTTAACTACCTTGAATTGTGACATTTTTTTATTTTTTTTTTAAAGTGACATACTTTGAATTATCGATAATGACTCACACATACACACATACATACATACATGTATGAATAATGATGTCATCAGTGTTTTTGTTTTTATTAAAGTTTGGACTGTTTAGCATAGGCATTTTGTAAGACAGTTCAACAATTTTATTATAAACTTAACAATTTTATTATTAACTTAACATTTAATAACATTTCTTAAAAAGAATCTCTCCCACAAAAAAACCCTCAGAAAACTAAGTTGCTGGGTCCTAATAAAAAGTATGGCAGTATACATTTGTATACATGTTATATCAATTATTCAAATAAAACATATATTTAGAGTTTTTTAATTACACCACATTGGACCCTGCTTTATAATACTAATTTGCATAAATGTTAGATGAAACAAACAGAATACTATACCACTCTACAAAAACAGTTATAAAATTAATCTGAACAATCAACAATTTATTAGTAAAGAACTTGTCTCTAAAAAATTACACAATCAATTTTGTTATCCAATTCAAAATTAAACCAAATAAGACCTCATTATGAATGATAACCAAGACAACACAAAAATACACAGTATGGCACATTCGTGGACAAATGTATGTATGTCTACATTTAATTATATGTTCAATCTTTTGTCTTTTTGGTGGTACATTATTGCATATGAAGTTTATTCATATCAATTTATAAAAGCCAAAGCAGTTTCTGTAACAAATACCATATTTTCTCATGTATTATGCGCACGTTTTTCTTTATACAGTACAACATGAGTACATAACAAAACAAAATACCCTGGCACAACAACTTTAAAGATCAGTAAGTTATTGTACTTTTAATAAAAGTTCAGAAAATTTGTTGATTATATTCCTTATATTAAATAACAATCAAAACTCCCAATAAAACGTCCTATTCTAGTAATAACTGTATCACTTGTGAAAGTAATGTATGAACACATCTGTTAATCCTCGTTAAAATGAAGAAGATGGCATGGAGAATTGCCATGTTTGTTTTTTTCAATCATTTATTTCCATTAAATCTGGCTATGTTTAAATATAAAATATGGACCCATCCAATTACAATTTTAAACAGGGGTGTGCCATATTTTATCAGCTTTTATCATTTTCTGCTATGTCTTAGCCATAATTATTATTGGATTAATTTATTACAGATTTCAAATTTGGGTGATAAATAAAAAATAATAACTTAATTAAACATTAAAATAAACATTTCAAATTCAGTCACAATAAAGATAATTGTAGAAAGTCTTTGTACTATTAGCACACAATATCAAAAACTTAAAACAAAAGTTATCCAGCTGTCTTATGAATAAACATATGCATAAACATTATGCATCTAATGAGAATACTACTTTTAATGTTTTGTGACGGATGTTTGTAAAAAAACCATATCTTACATTCAAAGTTTTATTTAATGAAAAACGAAAACAAATCACTGCATTACAGACAAATACATTTGCACATGGTTTACAAGAAACAGTTATAAATATAAATATTTTTTCCCATGCTATTTTTATAGCATGGGTTATAGCAATACATTGAACATTGTTATGGCACACTTCTGATGTAGTCTGTATTGCAGCAGTTGTGGTTTGTGAAAATGACATCATTTAGCATCACTGTAACTGACCTTGTTGAATGTAATTAATATTGACTGTGAATGACTGTGAAGTTATTACATCATAGTTAACATTTGTAATAAATCACAGGTTGTGGGTAATAATGGTCAAATTATTTTCACATCACAGTTATGTATGACAACATCTCACAAATACTTTTAGCACTTAAAATGTTACAATATGTTATTAAGGGATGCAAAATATGTTAATGTTAAAATAATAAAATAATTTACTGAAAGTGTGATAACAAACAATGACCTTCAACACCTCATAGACAACAAGCAAGTCAAAATGTGCGGTCAATGTCCCAATCTATATACAAGTTGCATGTGCCAAACCTTTTAAACATTCATAATGGCTAAAAGGGAGGATTATTCTGGTCTGGAGAGTAGTTTGAAATAAAATAATTCTAGTACAATTTCAAACCTATGATAAAAGTAAGAGTACAGGTGAGGTACTTGATATGCCCATCAGTTCGATAGAGAAGCTCACACATTAATGAAAGTGTTGCGTGCATCATTGGATTATAATTATGTCAAATTTGTGCAATGGGATGGATGAACAGTTTGTTTTGGACCAACTACTGATGATACTGCACCCACTGGAGAAGGGGCTGTCTGATTAATGAAGTTGTTGTTCTTTATTAACGCATAATGGAACCAGTTTTGTAGTACAAGTACCACAGAGACACTGGGGATAAAACAAATTTTGTATGAAATGTTAATTGGACAAATTATGTTATTTATATATATATATATATAATAGGAGGTCAGTCATTTAGAACAATGAAAAGTAGATCTGGATGACCGATTAAAAGATGAATATCTATCATCTACATTCATGAATCGTAGGCCACAGTGACCTAGTAATAGTACACAACATTGTTATCCCAAGTTGTTCTTGCATGCATGGTTCGATGCTGCTCATGAATTAGTAAGATATAGTGTAAAAATGTGGGGTTTATTTTCTAATATGCATTAAAGCATGAAAAGTAGGCCTTGGTATGCAACATAACCCCATCCCAAGTTGTTACTGCATGCAAGTTTTGTGGTCCTGCATGGATTAATAAGAAAGATATAATGGCCTTTGTTGTGCAGTAATCCCTGAAAAGAAAGTCACAGTGACCTAGTGATGGTGTGTAACACTGCCATTCAAGGTTGTATTTGCATGATCCCATACACATTGATAAGGAAGATATCCCCCAGATAAAGATTCATCATCATGTGTAGTAAGCTGAAAAATAGGTCACAGTCACCTAGTAATGGTATACAACACAATTCCATCCCAAGTGCTTTTAAGGTTTGATGGTCTTGCATGCACTGGTACCCAAGATGTTGTCCAGTCATGAACAGTTAATGGAAGGACTACACCATACCATAGTACAACATATCAAAGATGGGCATATAAAAATAAATAAATCATCGTTGAGTTCCCCATTTCATAACCACTTGGATGTTTGATGTTTAAAAATTATATTTAAGTCTGTTTAGAGTAGTTAAGATGGTGACCGGTTTTTTCATGTGCAAACACATGCATATATATGGATGGGCTACAGTATCCATCTCCTATGACAATGAGCTTAAAATAAAAATATTTAAATTCAAAATATCATCAGGAATCGAAGAAGTCATCACCATGTGCATGTGCATGATTTAGACCAGGAGGCCGCTGAAACGCATTTTCAAAACTGTCGATTGTGCTTGTACTGGCTGTCGGCCGCAAATAGGCAGGTTTCGATTTTTTACGACTTATTTCATTGTCTTCGTCTAACCAAGATCCAGCTGAAAATAAAAGAGGTTCATTTAGATTTAAATATTCTATCACAGTGCAGGATAAGGCCCATATTTTTAAAGCTATCTCTATGCTACAATATTGTTAAATTGTTGTAGGCTATGACATCACTATAACACACACCACAATGACATTATACCCCAATGTTCTCACTGGTCCATTTAAGCGGGGCGCCGCGCCCTGCTTTTCCATTTTGCCGCCCTCCTTTCACGTTCCCTACCCTCCTTTATTTTTGAGCGCCCCGCTTTATTTTCCAGTACCTATCTCCACTATTTCCAAATGCACACTTCTTTCCACAAAAAACCCAAACGATCAGTCTGCACACATCAAAGGAAACAAGCCGCGGTGTGTACACAAAAACAATTGACGAAAAATTTACAACAGTTACTGTAGCGTAATTTAACAGTATTTTTTAACAGCCTCTATTTTGTCCCATTTGTATGTTTGAAAGACACAATAAAAGTTATATTTTATGTGAACAATAAAAACGTTTTAATTTTTACGGATTTGACAATCTCCGAATGAAAAAAAACCTCACTTATTTGGCTCCAAATTTGTCACGTGATCAGAACGGTCATTCTGTCTTTTGTTTCCACTAACTATTGTCAAATATTTTGACCTCAGTTGCAGATATAATAGGTTGTAACTGACGATTTTTACTTTCTGTCATTTTGTTTATTCGGGCGTTCTTTATAAAATATTGTAAACTTTTAATTTTGTGGATATGGACGCTTATAAAAACAACGGAAGTGGTAGTCTTTATCATTAAAATCATTTATCATGAGTGCCAAATAATATATACACCGCCTTTACAAAAATGAAACTAATATTTTATCATAGCGATCAATTCATTTGATGAAGATGGAAATAACAAAAATGTATCACTTTACAAATATCGTTATTGTTTTTCGTATATCTTGAAATCGTTATTAAAAATAATATTAAAACTTTGATCGGTCCAGAAAAACCAGAACTGCCTGTGAATATCAGACCGATAATATTTTCGGTTCAATTAAAAGACGAGTCTGCTTGTGTTTCGCATTTATAAACCTTTTTGCACTTTTTTTGTAGACAAAATAAGGAGTATGTCTACCAACAGACAACAATATGGTAACCAAACTACACCTTCCCCCCTTTTTTTAATATTTATTTTTTTGTTTTGTTTGGCGGGTGTGGTGACGAGCGGCCGCCCTCCTTTAATTTTCACCCAGCGAGAACACTGTACCCTATGATGGTTTTACCATATCATACATGTAGCACTAAGATAGCTTCGAAAATCTGTAGCCATGACAGTACATAACCAACTATGGGCACTGAAAAACTATGAGTTCACTGAGGGCAATTGATCCTGATACCCTTTGCACCTAAGGCAGGTACTCTAGCATCGAGCCACAACTTGTCCCAAGATGGAAGAAATTACCCCAATACCACCAAGGTGGACTGTACCTGCAATCCATTACAACTCGAAAAAGAACTTCCACTGAAATGTATCCCACCTCATAAATTTTACACATTCTCGATTTTATTTGATTATTATTAATTTTTTTATTTTTAAACATTAAATTAAAACAAAAATCATGTCTGTAAGTCTATCTCATCTGGCACAATCTGCAAATATATCCTGCCATCAAACTTGCAGACACAGAAGATAGAAATACACACAAAATATACTAAGTACAGTCAAACTTCAATAGCTCCACCTTCGATCTCTTCAAAATTTTGTTGTCTCGACCTTAAGTGACGGTCTCAGCCGAATTGCTATACCAATCGTGTTCACAAACTTTACTTTTTATTTAAAATAATTTAAATAATTTTAAATAATTGTGTTATTCAGAATTCAGTGTTTTATTTGTTAGTTACACTCCAACATATACATAATATCAATTACTTCTTTCATATGGGTTATCGTTTTTTTATTTTTTATTTACTTATTTTTATAATATACGCAAAATAAATGTATCACAGATGTCGGAAAATGTCGAACAAAAGAGGTGGGGCAACAGTTATATTTTAATTCGCCTTTTAACTGGGGATGCATAGTTTTCAGTGTTTAGAGACAAGCAGTGGAGTGCACCCTTCTTACAATATTAAACGAAATCATCCAACTGCAGTGCAGTTTCAAATTTGAACTCTCATATATTAATTTTGAAAACTCTAACTCCCCGAAACTCAAACTATTTCCACGTCCCCTTCAAGATTGAGTTGTCAAAGTTTGACTTATATAAAAAAAACTTAACAACATGCACTTACTGTCACTGTGATTATATGTCTCATCTTTCTCCACCTCTAATGAAACATCTAGATCCCCTTGTAACCGCTTTGCCTGTAGAAAAAGAAATATGAAAATAAAAACAAAGAATTCAGTTTTATGCGATCCTCATATCTATTAGTTTCCACGGTCGGCCAGTTACCTCCCTTGATCAGATGACATGGACAGTGACATACCAACTATTCTGGTAATATTTGCTTATGAAATGCAATAAAAATTGGAGATCTTCTTTATTACAAGTACATTGTGGGTGCTAAATTACCTACATTATCTACATTACCTTTATGACAACATTATGGCCAGAACAACAAGTCAGTCAATTCAGTTAAAACATAAAACATAACTGAAATAACAGAATATTTTCCATTTACTTTCACAAGCATAAATGGAAAAGAGATAGAAAAACACTAAATGGTCCCTACCTGTCTACTTAGATTTGGATGCAAAATATCTCAAAAGTTGAAAATGTTCCGAAATTTTTTATAATTCTGTAAAACCCTTGATTAAGTAGATGTTCCCATCTAAAATCACAAAACTGACCAATTGCACAGTCCCAAAGAAAAAAAATATTATCACTTGGGTATCATGAGTGGTAGTGTATGCTCGAACGTAGCATACCAATAGGCTTAATAATATGCTCTTTTTTTTTTCTTTGGATTTAAAAAAAGATAAAAATACTGGAACTCATTTTGTTCTATTGATGCAAACTGAAATATATTTAGTTAAATGGTTTATTATACTATCAAGTCATTTATGTTGTTTTACAAAGTCAGGTTGATGAAAGTGAAGCGCCTTGTCGTAAATCAGAGCATTTGTTTACACTGTGCATAGAGCAGGTGGGCAGAGCTGACGTCACTTCACCCCAAGCTATATCACCAGACGTCACAAAAATTAAACAAAATGGCTGCCCCCAGTTAGCAGGAATAATCATGGTTTTTCAACTCTAAAATTACGCATTTTTCATTTGTTAAAGTGTATGTGTTGGTGGTCCGGGTATGCATCTTTTCAACACATAAATCTCTTGTTTGAGTTTACTCTATGTTAAAGTAGTTGATAATGTGTCATTACGTTAACTTTAATTTCTCACTACTGCTAATAACTTGGGGACTTGAACAGACTTTCAGCAAAGAAAATGTTCACTTCTCTGGCTAGATTAGAACCTGGGACATCACTTCTGTGATGCTTTAAATACAAGTGATAAAACCTATTTTCTGGCCAGTGCCGTGCGAATGTAAATTAGAGACAAATGAAACCTTTTCTCTAGCTCTCCGTGCACGTTCTTCCTTCAATCTCTGTCTTTCTTTAATTTCCTCCAGCTTAGCTTGCCTCTTCAACTCTGCCAATTTCAGCTGCTCCATAATCTGTTAATAAGGGCACACTATGAACATACCAGCATACACTTTAAATCTACATCATCTATTAAGATGTTAATAAATGTTGTAATAGTGAAGAACAATAGTACAGTTTAAAAAACATGTTGCCATGATATCAGTATTAGTAATTAGTATTGGCACTATAAACATAATTGGTTCGCTTGGGGCGTGGTTGGTTTGGGATCGACTAGTTTATCAAAGGCTGTGGTATGTGATATCCTGTCTGTGAGATGGTGCATATAAAAGATCCCTTGCTACTCATAGAAAATGTAGCGGGTTTCCTCTCCCAAGATCCCTTGTTACTTATAGAAAATGTAGTGGGTTTCCTCTCTAAGACTATATATAAAAATTACCAAATGTTTGACATCCAATATCCGATGATTAATAAATCAATGTGCTCTAGTGGTGTCATTAAAGAAAACAAACTTGATTTATTTATAAACATAATTATATTACATAAAATATAAAATATCCAGGAGTGGATTTAGTATGTTTTGCAGGCAACTATTAAAATTGAAATTGTTTATTTAAATGTCATCTTAAAAAAGGGTGGTTCAGACCTGATACCATAGATGTTGATATAGGCCCTACCATCCATACAACACTGGAAGAATGGGAAAACACCCCAACAAGTCCAAAGAATAATCCTATGACCAATTTTGTGAAAACTCTGCAACTGAGACAAGTCTCAATTGACCCTTTGAATTCAAAGGAATCAACATTCTCTGGAGGATACTATACATGGGTGTAAATATTCAAAACATGCACATGCAAAATGAAATACATATAATATACCAAGCATGCTGAGAGTACTGTTAAAGCAGTACATGTCTCATACTGGGCTCTACAAATTTTTATATCTTCTAAATTCAATGGACATAACTGTGAAAAAAGTATCAATCCTCATGAATGCCATCAAACTTGATCTGTAACACTATTCTATGATAAAGTCATCAAACTTGATCTGTAACACTATTCTATGATAAAGTCATCAAACTTGATCTGTAACACTATAATATGATAAAGTCATCAAACTTGATCTGTAACACTATAATGTGATAAAGTCATCAAACTTGATCTGTAACACTATAATGTGATAGTCATCAAACTTGATCTGTAACACTATAATTTGATAAAGTCATCAAACTTGATCTGTAACACTATAATGTGATAAAGTCATCAAACTTGATCTGTAACACTATAATGTGATAAAGTCATCAAACTTGATCTGTAACACTACAATATGATAAAAGTCATCAAACTTGATCTGTAATACTATAATATAATAAAGCCATCAAACTTGATCTGTAACACTATAATATGATAAAGTCATCAAACTTGATTTGTAACACTATAATATGATGAAGCTATATACACAAAATTTCATCTCAATATCTTGAGGCATTGTGAAAATAAATCTAGAAAACAATGTAGATAAATGGACAGACAAACAGAAGGTCAAAACCTATAGTCCCATAAACGTACATAAATATTAACTATATGAAGATATTAAACAAATATGATTATAACCTTCATTTGTTCTTCTCGCCGATGTTGTTCCTCGAATTCTCTTGCTTTCAGAAGCTCATTGCGTCGTTTTGATGATTTCTGAGATTTCTTTATTTTTTTTTGTAATGCCTACAAAAAGTATTTTTCAAAAGATGAACACTGACAAAGATTACCAAATGGTTCACCCATCTTATCACTAACACTGAATTGTCTGGATCATGGTTCTTATATAGCTGTTCTAATTTAACGCCTCTTGTACAACCCAAACTGGTGGATCAGTGCTAAAATGTCATACATGTGTATCACAAAGCAAAATTATTGTATGTGTTTTCATATTTTATTTAAAATTTATAGGCAGGCTGCCACTGTCAGTTATAAAAAAACGCACACAAATATTTTTCTGTCCTATCATTTAATCATAATAAGGCATGACATACATAAAGAATATAAATTCAAAATGTAAATTATTTCATGCTTGTTTTTCTCAATACAGAATTTTTTTAAATGTTACATTCTTACATTAATCCAGTGAAAAATGTGCCCTGACAGATATAACAAAATGCATCCCACAGATGTTCTATCTGGTTTTTGTCTGGACTTGTAGCTGGCATGAGTAGAATTTAGATGCTACTGTTTGCAATATATAATTCACGGAGACATGCACCTTGTACAGGTGACCATTTTCCTGCTAGATCACAAAATTGCAACCAACCATTGTGGTAATTAGCAGCAAAGACTCGTATAAGTCTTCCTAAAAAGAAGACATATATACTGTTATATCAGTCACGGTATAATGGTCGGAACAGGTGCTAACTCAGAGGGTGCATGAAATGCGCTCGATCAATCTTAGAACCCTTGAGGTAGAGAGTGCAGAATTAACTCAGTATCTTCTTGAAGATGCATCAGAGAACTTTAGTTTGATTAAAAAATGCATTGATGTTATTTACCAATTCTCGTTTTTCATCAGCTAGCTTCTGCTTTTGTGCCAGCATTTCTGGAGTGAGCTTTGGCAGGTTCAAGGGTTCCAATTTCTGAAATATAACAATAAGCAATCTACGATTAGATATGTTTTCAGAATAGCATTTTGTCTAACTGAATTTATAGGCTTACCGGGTAATATTCTCCAAACAGTCTTTGTATGCTACTCATTTCCTCTACATTTTTCCAACTCTAATCTCTCTTTCTTTGCATATATATACAAAAAAATATTATACATATATATATAATTTAACTTTATATATTTGGTCAATATATATTATTTATATTATCATATTCAATTATTTAGGATTATTACTACTGCATCTGTTTTTCTACTTTCTACCAGTCCAAAATACATTTTTGGTTTAAAAAAAATAATCACCGTGTGAAATATTTGCATTTTTTTTTATTTTTTTTTAATATTCCTGCATTGACTGACTAACCTTGAGTGGTTTGGTGGTTTAATAATTAACAAATTTAAAATGGAGCTACATGTAGTTAATCATTTGTTATGATTCCATGATTTGTTGTTTGTATTACTGATACACGTTCAAATGAAGCAACATATCTTTATTTTGTTTGTACCATTTAGGATCCACAAGTTGAATATCCCAAATTAATTTATGTATTTGCAGAGTTTTTATCACTGGACTGTCAACAAGTTGAGATTTCTAGAATACTATATTACATCAGGACCTACCTTTAGTCTTGGAGGATGCTTGGCAACGAGACTGGTAGTTGGCCGGTCATCTAGACATACTTCGAAGGCAATGCCCCTTGGAACTACAAAATAAAATGTTTTTGGTTCTTATATTGTATTTTCAATATTATCAGCAGTAATTGGAGGATGGCAGGCTAATAGTTTCTGGCATGAATCCTTTTGTTTCTCGAGAAAATCAATCCCTAAAGCTCGCTTTATTTAATGTTTCAAGTTACTTGACATCACATTACTACCTTTGCTTACAGAAAGATGTAATCAACAGGTAGCAAAAACTTTCTAAATGACGCGACTAATTAACCAATACAAAGGATGCATTACATCTTGGCTTGGGTGCTAGTCTTTTTCTTTTTCGAGCCCTACTTTCTGGCACCTCTCTACCAGTTGACTTAATGAGAAACTTGCATTCAGTTTATACTGCAAGATCACTCACACTTCTGCAAATGTTACTGTTTTCTGCACTTGTCTGAGATGGAATATTTTTAATACTAAAACACACAGACCTCTAAGAATAT
>JAECMU010216353.1:0-10481 GCA_016106625.1 Dracogyra subfuscus | reverse complement strand
TTCAGAACCTATGCTAGTTCCATAATATATGAAAGGTCCACGGGAATAACACATGATGTCCAAACAGATGACAGTAGTGTATGTTAAGGTCACAATGACACACTAAATTAAAAACATATAATTAGTTGTTGTTGTTTTTTTGGTTTGTTTAACGACGCACTCAACACATTTTAATTACGGTTATATCGGCGTCGGACATATGGTTATGTCGAGAGAAAAAAAACCCAGTGGTCAGCTGACGGGGATCGATCCTAGACCGACCGCGCATCAGGCGGGCACTCTACCACTGGGCCATGCTGCCCGCTAACATATAATTAGAGTAGGCCAGTTATATTATAGTTGTTGGTAAATTATGCTTTCTGAGGTATACATTTTTTACGATTGCAGAGATGTAAACATTAAAAAAAAATTATTGCCTTAACAAGTGTGACACACATATTATTCATATAGTAACAATGTTTTCATTGTCAGCTCATAGCAAAATTATTGGTAATAATTATTTTTTATATTCTGCTAATTCAAATCAGAACAATGTTTTCATGTTCTATTAGTATATAGCAGAACAGTGTTTTCATAGCAGAACTTCCCCCCCCCCTCCCCGTCTGGGTCCGATTCTTGATAGCCATTAATTTTTAAATGTATTTGCCAGTCCTGCTTTTGACTTTCTTGTTGGTCCGCAGCACCTGTCTGTTTCTATTATTAGAACAAATGATGACATCATGTTTTGTTTAGCAACACCACTAGAGCACATTGGATTTTTAATCATCGGCTATTGGATGTGATATGTGGTAATTTTGAGGTATAGTCTAAAGGAGGAAACGAGCTACACTTTTCCATTGGTACATGTAGTAAGGGTTCTTTTTATATACACCATCCCACAGACAGGATAGCACATACCATGGCCTTTGATATACTAGTCATTGTACACTAGCTACCCATCGGGCTATTTCTCAGTCCAGCCAGTGCTCCACAACTGGTGTGCCAAAGGTTGTGGTATGTACTATCCTGTCTGTAGGATGGTGCATATAAAAGATTCCTTGCTGCTAATCGAAAAGAGTAGTCCATGAAGTGGCGACAGCTGGTTTCCTCTCTCAATATATGTGTGGTCCTTAACCATATGTCTGGCATCATATAACCGTAAATAAAATGTGTTGAGTGCATTGTTAAATAAAACATTTCCTTCCTTCCTTTGTACACTAGCTGGAATGATAAATAGTCCAATGAACACACCTGTGGGGATTGATCCTAAACCGAGCTTGCATCAAGCAAGTGCTTTACCACTGAGTTACGTCCCATGCTTAACATGCTGCATTAGTCACCAGTCAAACATTGTGTTATCTGATGGCTTGCTGATACTGGTATCATACATAAAACACTAATGCTGCACATCCCTGCTTCCCACCTGTTCAAAGGGAATAAACAATACGGGGCTTATTGGGATAAGAGATAGTCATCTCCAGCAACACCATCTTCCAAACAAATCAACAGACACATTGTGGGGCTTTTGGTGAAGCTGCCTGTATCAGTGATCTCCTAATAGTGGTTAAGTATCTTGTGATGTAGTTATAGGCTTGTAAACATTATTTGATGAAAGTAGTAAGATAAATAGCGGTTAACCAGTAATAAGTGTTTCCATTTGTATGTGTGGATATTATTTAGTATTATTTTTAGGTACTAAGTGCTACAGTGTCTTTCAAAGGTTGGTAAGGAACAAAGTGGTGGTCATGCATTTTTGGCAACTGCCATCATTAAAATTGTTGTTATGGTATAATGCTGGACAAAACAATTTCAGAATGTCTGAAAGCTTCCAGTGGTGAACCACCTGTTCTTCATCAATTGTTTCATAAGGGTTGGAACAATCAAGGACTTCTTAAGATTACATGGTGTATAATTTTAAGGCCGTTTTCTGGTATGATCATCAGATGTCTTGTTACAATGCTTTATTTTGACTGTGTGCATGCAGTTTTATCTTTTTGATGAAACCATTGTACATACATTTTAATTATTTAATTAATGATCATCAGATGCCTTATTTTTACTCTGTGCATGCAGTTTTATCTTTTTGATGAAACCATTGTACATACATTTTAATTATTTAGTTAATGATCATCAGATGCCTTATTTTTACTGTGCATGCAGTTTTATCTTTTTGATGAAACCATTGTACATACGTTTTAATTATTTAGTTAAAGTTTGTTTTGTTTAACAACACCACTAGAGCATATTGATTAATTGATCATCGTCTATTGGATGTCAGACATATGGTAATCTGATACACAGTCTTTAGAGGAAACCTGCTATATTTTTCCATTGTCATGTAATGTCATAGGGTTTAACGTGCACATTCAGAAAAAGCTGTTGTAGAGTAACACCTGTCATGGGTGCAAGAGCTTGCAAAGCAAGCTCTTTCGTCCAAGACAGAAAGTTGTGGGGGATGTAGGAGGGACCGCCTGCACTGGCAGATGCAAGGGAGCATCAGCAGTCCGATCAAGATCGGCAGCAGGCAGGGTTGGTGGTGGTGGGGCTATGGAATTTTGAATGGAGCATTAATTATGCCAAAGAGAAAAGGTGCGCATTTCAGTATGAAGGAATTTTGGCGCAATTTTTGACCGGTCGGCTGAAAGAAAAAAAGATACAGAGCTGATATAGTTTTGATTTTTTTTTTTTTTTTTTTCCATTGGTAGCAAGAGATCTTTTGTATGCTCAATTCCAGACAGGACAGCACATGCCACAGCCTTTGATCAGTTGTGGTACACTGGCTGGAACAAGGAAAAACCCAGTTAGTGGAATAGATCCACCAACAATGTTTCTATCAGAAAGAAATTTTTGGATATGGTTCTGTGGAATTGAACATTTATAATGTGTGTGCCGATCAAATGCAACCACAGTCGACAGAAAGAAAAAGGGTTAATTTTAGAGTTAGGGATAAGAAAATAACACAGAGTTATTAATTTTGTCAAAAGGTTAACTTAAATGTGGGTATGGCGCCATCCCCATTTTACTCATTAGCAGAAACCCTGACCGAGGTGGTTCGATTCTGTGACACAAGCACCTCAAGCATGCATTCAACCAACTAAATCCTGCCCCTTTATTTAGATGAAAACATTGGACTTGACAACTACAGGACATGATCATTATCATGATGGATGTCATCACTGTGGCAAGATATGATCATGTTTTATGAGCACTGACTTCATGGCCATTTTTTTCAGTCCTTCAAGAGTACATGCCATCATGGCTGTCAAAAAAATTAATTGAATTCTATAACGTGTAGAGATGAATGGTTATAATTATGAAAATATAATTGATTTCTGTCATTTGACAGGTTTTTTCCTGTTCCTGTTACTTTATTAACATGTCTATATTCAATTAAGGTTTAGACACTTTTATGGTCAGGGACTGGGCATGGGACATGTTTTTTCATACCAGTATTGAACAATAGTATTTTTTCAATATTATATCTTAATTAAGGTTTATTCTGTACACACACACAATCTGGACAAGTATTTTTTTCTTCTTCATGATATCAGTAGAGCAGATTGATTTATTAATCATTGGCTATTGTAATTTCAAACATTTGGTAATTTTTACCATTTTTCCATTAGTAGCAAGGGATCTTTTATGTGCACCATCCCACAGACAGGATAGCACATGCCACAGCCTTTGATATGGTAATGGTGCATTGGTTATATGATAGCCAAATGAGGCCCACTAATGGGGATCGATTCTGGACTGACTGCACATCATGTGAGCACTCTACCACTGGGCTATCCTGCCCCCTAAAACATGGTCAAAAGACAATTCTTGAATGCCAGAACGTAAATCCATCATAAGTGTTCAATGGTTGCCAGTATGACAAAATAGATAACTAATGTCTAGCTACTGTTCTGTGTCCGAGACCACAACCATTAGTGTAATTTTAAATTAGGTTTCATTCAAGATTTTCGCTTTGATAGATCGAGTGCTCATGTACACTAGGGTATAAATTAGAATCATTCAAGATTTCATCACAGTGGAAATTTCTATCTTTAATAAGCTTTTAAGTAATTAGGATATTATTGATTTGATAAATGTTTATTTAAAATTATGTAATTACACATTTGTATACATGTTGATCTTATAACCACTTCTTTCTTATAACAGTCCAGAAATACTTAAAAAAGTCAAAGGGAGAATATTTGCAAAATGACACCTCAGCACATTTGTAAATTTTTGTGGATTTTTTAGTGTCTGATACTGACACTTTGTTTATGCATACAGGCATATAGTGAGAGAGGGAACCACTGGTTAAAAATTAGTTCTCCATGACAACTAGAACCGGTGATATCCATGTCATGGTTTTCAAATTAACAACTTTTAATGTTTACCAAATTGTGAAAATTACAAATAGAACGCAATTATATTTATTTATTCAAATTATAAAAGCTTTCATGGTGCGAATTTAACATGATTCTATGCTTCTGCAAAACCCCGATAGTGTTGGATTTGAAGCATAGGATATAAGGATTATATCTATATTAAATCATGTTTATGATTCTGGTGGAATCCTAAAATAAAAATCTCTAAATTCAATGCCTGGATTTCTATTCTTATTCGTCCTATTAAACGTATGTCTCACTAAATTAATTACATTTTTTTTTAAAAGAAGAAAAAAACAGAAGCTAAATAATAGACCAATTATTTTTGTAATTAGTGGATATAATCAGCTGTGATTGTGTCATGCAGCCCTGGAAAATAACCAGGGTTTTTTTCATAAACAAAACATTCCTTTCCTTTTTTTCTGATTGATATGAGAATAAAATTGCTTTAGTGAAGATCAATATTTGAAGCATAATTATAAAATAAATAAGCACTATAAAACCTATAATAAAAAATTATTCAATTATGCTCTATACAAAGTATTCCTTTGCTTTCTTTTTCTTCAGAATCATGTAAGAATAAACCTGGTTTAGCGATAAGAACAGTGTATGTAGTGTAATTATAAAATAAATAGGCAATAAAACCTGCAATAATAAATTAATCTAGGATGTCCTAAACAAAACATTCCTTTCTTTTCTTTTTCTTCAGAATCATAAAGAATAAACCTGTTTTAGCGATGAGATCAGTATATGTAGCATAATTATAAAATAAATAGGCAATAAAACCTGCAATAACAAATTAGTCTAGGATGTCGTAAACAAAACATTCCTTTCCTTTCTTTTTCTTCAGAATCATAAAGAATAAACCTGTTTTAGTGATGAGATCAGTATATGTAGCATAATTATAAAATAAATAGGCAATAAAACCTGCAATAACAAATTAGTCTAGGATGTACGTCATAAACAAAACATTCCTTTCCTTTCTTTCCTCCTCCTTCTCCATCTCAGATTGATGTAAGAGTAAACTTGTTTTAGTAACCAGGTGACCAAGATGATTAAGTCTGTGCATGTAGCATAATACATTCTATCCTGTGAGGAAATGGGGGCTTTCCCAAAGGACCTATTATTCCCGCATTTTTCACCAGTCCGCCAAAGTAACACATCAATCAGCCGGCGAGCATGTTTTTGGCACCGCACAACAAGAAGATCGATCGATAAAACAGTCTAGTCGGTAAAGATCGATTATTGCCCCATAGCTTGAATACCTTCAGATACGTGGAAAAAAGTCTAGAAAGTGATTTCTATATTGAATCTTTTGATTGCGTTCTGGTAATAGTTTGTGCAGATTTGCTCTCCTATCTTTTGTGCTGCTTTCAATGCAGCACTGTTAGTGTACCAATTACTACAGTCGAACTGTCGGCTGTTCCCCGAGTAGAAAAACGCACACATTATTTTCCTTTCCCCAAGAGCATAAAAGGGGCTTCGAGCATGAAAGCCGGTGTCTAATAGAATTGGAGAAAGTTGTAGGGAATTGGCTTTGGAGTTAATGCATTTGGGGCTGTTTTTTCTATACCCAGGTTTAGAGAAAAATCGTTTAATTGAAATCTCAAAATCCATGTTACTTTTATCAAGTTGACGAAAGTGAATGGTGAATTGCGTCATGTTGAGTGAGTGGGAAATAAGAAATGTATAGCATCAATTTAAATCTTGAGTAAGCTGTCAATTAAAAATGTTCATGAACAAGTTTTAAATATCCAATATCCTTTTCTTTCATTTTATTTCTTTTAGAAAAAAAGCCCAAAACATTTCAGTGTACTTGATGACTGCATAGCGATGGATTTTTAAAAACAAGTGGTTTTTTATTAAAATTTATTTCAATGTACATGTACTTTATAACATTGATGTTTTAAATGTTGTGCTTTGTATTGTCACATGAGGAAACAAAACTATTTTTATTTTATTTAAATACATTTTTAAAATGTATCTTATAAAAACGCATTGAAAGTCGCAGACCATGGTTTCAACATGTAAAAATTGGTACCAAGTTTGGTTACAACAGAATGAAATGTGGAAAATTAATTTTAAGAATAGACAGGAAAACATCTCCATAACTGTTACCATTCAGAATTAGAATGATAAAAACTGCATATTGTGGTATTAGAAATATCAAAGAAGGAAGGAAGCAAATGTTTAATTTTTGATGCACTCAACACATTTTATTTATGGTTATATAGCATCGGACATATGGTTAAGGACCACACAGATATTGAGAGAGGAAACCTGCTATCGCCACTTCATGGTCTACTCTTTTCAATAAAGGGATCTTTTATATGCACCATCCCATAGACAGGATAACGCATAACGGTCTTTGATGTACCAGTCATGGTGCACTGGCTGGAGCGAGTAATAGCCCAATGGGCCCACTGATAGGGATCGATCCCAGACCGACTGTGTATCAAGCGAAAACTGTACCACCCTAGAAATATCGGGATGACCAGAAACACTCTGGGTGTAATCTAAACAATAAAATGCCAACAATGTTTAATTTCAATAGTCAATAATGAAAAATATGCTGTAGTGTTTAGTAGTGTTTAAAAAGTACTTTTACCACTTTTCCAGAAATATTACGGTATTATATAATTTTTAGTTACATGTATGTCCAAAGTAATTGTTTTGAGATTAACCAGCTTTAACATTTAAAAACTCAAAAAAAAGAAATCAGTTTTATTTATTTATTCCAATTACTTAGCAATTATCATATTTCAGGCATGCCCCATAATATGATGATAGAATAAATAATGTATTAATATATAAAAGAATAGACTATTGTTTTTGTATCAAGTGGACATAAGCTGTTCTGGTGGTCAGTCCTACAATACAGCTAAACCTATAATACATACACACTCCTCTGACTTACTGTCAGGTGTGTCTGATACCGTGAAATATCAAAGGTTACCAATGTCATCAAGACAATGCCAATATGACACACAGCTTGAGTTGCTTTTAATACAGTGGTCTTACATAGAGTCCATGGTCAGTGCGATGATGTCAGCATGATGCCGGCTGCAGCCGACTAATAACACAGTCCCTGGCGAGTTCTAATAAAGTTGTGTAAATTACAGCCCACTGGACCTCTGTATGTCTTCATCGCATGCTATTAACCTTGCGTATTGACAGACGTTTCACTCCTGTCAACAAATAAAATTACTTATTGCCAGATAATTGAATGATGGGGGAACCGGCTGTTTAATCTACTGCTTTCTTCTTTTGTTTGTAATAACTGCAGTGTGTGATTTTGGTTTTAAAAAAACATTTATGTGTCATAAGGTCTCCCTGTTTGCAAATCTTTAGAGCCTACCACCAATCCAGCGAGCCCTGTTGTGCGTCTCCAGTAGAACAGAAGATACACTAAATGTTTTGCATGAAACCATGGAAAAAATCGCTATTGAAGACTGGTTTCCCAGAATTTTGAGATATATGCTGACTGTGTCATTTCAAAGAATCAATGTAATTTGTACAAATAGTTTTTACGAACTGTGCAGGCTCATATGCTAGCCAAGCTAGAGAGTCCTATATGATTTTTGGTAGCCTCAGGCTTCTTTGATTCTACTCAAAATTGCACACTGAATTGCTCGGTCAGTGCTTTGATAATAAGTGTTACTGTACTGTTAGGTTGGTGCAATGTAATTGTGATCAAAAAGATATTTTATAAGGCTTAATGAATGTATTTGATGGTTGAAATGTCATTATATACAAAAGTTGTGTGCTTATAAATTAAATGCATGGTCACCAGACCTTGCTTTTTAAGGTGCGCGGGTGCGATCGCACTTGTACAGCACACACAATTTCAATTTGACGAGTGTGAAAAACAGCACACCTTACACTCAACAAACAGCGCACGTAAAATAGATGGGTATATTTATTTCCACTGTTTATAAACATCAACAGTTTTCATAGCTCATTTAGCTGATAGGAAGGTCCTTTTATTAAAACAATAAAAATTTAAAACATGGCAGTGGCTTCCACGCAGTCATTAAACTGGTATTTCTATTTGCTGAACAGATCGGGAAATACTGGTTTAATAGACAATCTTCTAGACGTACCAGTCAAAAATCCAATACACTGCCTATTTTATTTATTTTGAAGAGTGATTTTTCACTCGCCTTGACATATTTGATGTGTGCGATTTTCCACACGCCTATAATTTTCAAAAACCAAGGTCTGGGTCACACTGTTTTCAACCAGGACTTGCTACATTAAATAATGTGGTATATGCTATCCTGTTTATGAGAAAGTACATATAAAAGATCCCTTGCTGCTATAAATGAATGAAAATCATCCGCAAACATCTGTGAGAGTGGTCACAAACTGTGTTCACCGATTCACAGTTTGCAGATAAAACAAAAAAGTTCATACCCCGATGAAAGTAAAAGAAATAACAGATGATCCTCAATTAACACTCAAACTGTTCATTTTATTATTGATTTCCAATATTAAACTGACAAAATCCACTTCAAAATCACTTTATTATCCATTCCAACAATACAATTTAATTTTATACCTTGCACCATGTAAGCATTAAGTCCACAACAATTATTATTATATTACTCAAACATTAAGTTCATGTCATTAGTGATTCCAATGCTGGAATTCCTTTGTACACTAGCTGGAATGAGAAATAGTCCAGTGAACACACCGGTGGGGATTGATCCTAAACCGAGCATGCATCAAGCAAGTGCTTTACCACTGAGTTACGTCCCATGCTTAACATGCTGCATTAGTCACCAGTCAAACATCATTTTATCTGATGGCTTGCTGATACTGGTATCATACATAAAACACTGATGTTCTTGCTAATGGGACATTTTTTAGCAGGTTTTCTCTGAAGACTATGTATCAGAATTAATAAATGTTTGACATCCAATAGCCGATTGTTAATTGGTCCATGTTCTCTAATGGTGTCATTATATAAACAATAAACGTTTTATCTGTGTGTAATATAGACATTGATGAAACTGGGGGCGGGATGTAGCTCAGTGGTACAGCGCTCACTCGATGCGTGGTCGGTCTGGGATCGATCCCCGTCAATGGGCCCATTGGGCTATTTCTCGTCACAGCCAGTGCACCACGACTGGTATATCAAAGGCCGTGGTATGTGCTATCCTGTCTGTGGGATGGTGCATATAAAAAATCCCTTGCTGCTAATTGGAAAGAGTAGCTCTTGAAGTGGCGACAGCAGGTTTCCTCTATCAATATATGTGTGGTCCTTAACCATATGTCTGACGCCAAATAACCGTAATTAAAATGTGTTGAGTGCGTCGTTAAATAAAATATTTCTTTCTTTCTTTGATGAAACTGTGTGTTCAGGGCCCCGTTTCTTGAAGTGATCTTAGTGCTAAGATCACCTTTAGCACATAAGGTAGCTATATGCACATACAGTAATCGTAGCGCTAAGAATGGGGCCCAGGTATCACTAAACAAACATCCCTTTTCTTTATAGATGTACAGTGAAACCCTTCTAAACCACTGTCTTGGACGGAAGAGCTTGCTTTACAAGCACTTGTACCCACGACAGGCTTGCGCTACAACAGCTTGCTCTGAATGTGCACGTTAAACCCTATGACCTGACCTGACCTTCTAAACCAGAACCTCAGTAAACCAGTATTCCCTCAAAGACGGACATCTTTTTTACAGTCCCTTTTTAACTATATCAGTACAGAATAGAACCTCTGTAAACAGGATACCCCTTAAGATCAAACTTTTATACTTTGTTTCTTGGGTGTCCACTTTAGATAGCTTCCAAAATACATGTATTTCATGCTATTCCAGAAATGTTATTAACACTTACTACTAGCCTCGGTGGCTTAGTGGTTAAGCCATTAGACTACAGGCTGGTAGGTACTAAGTTCGGATCCTAGTCGAGGCATGGGATTTTTAATCTAGATACAGACTCCAAAGCCTGAGTGAGTGCTCCGCATGACTCAAACCACTTGCACCAACCAGTGATCCATAACTGGTTTTTCAAAGGCCATGGTTTGTGCTATCCTGCCTGTGGGAAGTGCAAATAAAAGATCTCTTGCGGTCTATCGTAAAAGAACAGCCTATGTGGCAACAGCGGTTTTC
>JAECMU010216335.1:515-15514 GCA_016106625.1 Dracogyra subfuscus | reverse complement strand
GGTAGGGTGTTGAGTTTTTTTGCTGATAAAAAATGTAAATGATGGCAGTCATTGTGTTAAAAACTGGAGTTGGAAGAGTCGGAGGTTTTTGATGGTTTGTCATTCACTGTCCTTATTCTTGCCGTCACGTGGATAAGATAAAGAGTCGAACCAGTATGTGTGTTACCCCTCCACCATTGTTTTCATTTGGCGACTAAAACATATGGCCACAGTGACCATTACATTTTTATTAATATCAGCAGGCCTGTGGATTTTTTTATGTACCTTTGCCTGCCAGGGGAACACACGTACCCTGAAAAGGACAACCCCTGTTGTCCACCTCTTTCTACCAGAATATTGGTTTAAACAAACACACTTTATATACCTGGCCGGAGTACACACATTTTTCTCAAAAAGTATTACTTTTGCATGGACGGGGATTACCACAAACAAGTCTTCAATGTCAACAAGTTACACGTGCGGGCAACATAGCCCAGTGGTACAGTGCCCGCCTGATGCGCAGTCGGTCTAGGATCAATCCCTGTCAGCTAACCACTGGGTTTTTTTCTCTACATAACCATATGTCCGACGCCAATATAACCGTCATTATAATGTGTTGAGTGCGTCGTTAAACAAAAAAACCCAAAACAAGTTACACGTTTACAAACTACATGCTGTCACGTCGGTCAAATAGTTGCCACTTCATAGCTGTCTGTGATGAAATAATCACAATCAAATAGCAGACTTATTTGTGCAGAACAAATTTCCAGATTTTCGACAAACAAATGGGAAGGTAACTGTAATCTGAGGCCTATTTAATAAACAACCGGCCACTGTGGCATCGTGATAAGCCATCAGACATAAAACTGGTAGGTACAGGGTACTACCCTGTCTGTGGGATGGTGCATATAAAAGATCCATTGCTGCTAATTAAAGAGTAGACCATGAAGTGGTGACAGCCGGTTTCCTTTTTCAATATCCCCCCCTGCACATGCTGTAACCTCACTGTGAGAATGGCCAATACTGCACAAATCCTCTCGTTTTCTTCTTGATAGAATTGAAATTTTGAGTAAAAGTATTTTTGCAGTTCTTTACACTGTTTTTATTTAAATATTGAACTTTTATATTGATGTTCATCATCACTTTATTTGTTTGCATTTCTTTCATCAAAACACAAGAAAAACAGACACAGTACCATACCACTTTATTTTACTTTACTGTTCAATATGTTTTCAACACAAAACTCGTACATTTGCTTATTTTTGGCTTTCAGCATTGCTACCTCATTTGATAAAGTCTTTGTATTTTGTTGCAAAAGATCCAAACGTGCTTCTTCTTGCTAAAAAACAAATAATCAAAAAATCAGCAATTAGTACACAACTGCTGTTGATTCTAAGAGATACAAATATTTTCTGTCATTTAATATGAGCAGTTAAAAAAGAAAAGAGAGAGAGAGAGAAAGAGAAAGAGAGAGAGTGAGAGTGTGTGTGAGTGAGTGAGATTGAAAGTGAGTGTGTTGTGTGTGCGTGTGTGCATGTGTGTGTGTGTGTGTGTGTACGTGTACACATGAATGGTCAAATAATTACAATAATTCCAGATAAGGTTTGGTTTTGGATGAACAAAATGTAACGTACCAGTATATCCATGACACTGTTGTCACTTGACTTCCTGTGTAACTTGTCAGCACCCTGTAAAGTGATACAAGATTATTTAAAATGGGAAAACACTGTCATTCAATCGTTATGTAATATGTTCTAGAGGGAGTAGGGTTTTGCATTGCATCACATATTCCAGTGTTCAAACTTATCGGTCGCCCGATCGCCCCTGGTGACTGAAAACGATGACGGGTGACTGAAAACCCACAGTAAGGTTGGGTTTTTTTCCGTGTTTTCTCTTATAATCTGTTGCAATACTGATGGTTTTTTTTTTTTAACAAAATATTATTTGGGCAAGTGAAAATAAAACCGGGCAAGTGAAAGTGCTGTCACCACTTGCCCAGATGGCAACTCAAAAAGAAGTTAAGCGCAGACACTGATATTCTAGGTATTTATCTAAACCACCGAAATGAATGAATGTTTATCACCTCAGCATAATACATAAACTGTTGTATGTCAAACAGAGATAAAAACATGGAAAACATTATTTCCATAGACAATAATACATGAGTGGCTGTTAGATACCATTTATCTCACAAGTTGTTTTTAAATGTATCTAATGAGTAAAAGCAAGTGTGATACATTTTTAAACGAGTTGTGAGATAAATTGTATCTAACAGACATAAATTTAAAATTCTATTTCCTACATATCCTCAAAAACAAGGTTTTAAGAAAATTTTAACATATATTTCGACTTAAAAATTATTTATAGCCATTGCACTTGTAGCTGACTTATTCATCACAAACACATGATTGTCAGGTTAACTATACGTCACAGTCTAATCCATATCCATTATGTAGTTTTTCATTGGATGTATGGCACTGGTAAACTGATCATCACCTAGGAGCAGCCAGTCATATGTCCTGAAATTGTTAACACACGTACATGTGAAAACAACCATGTTTAACCAAAAATAACATATGATGTTCTCACCAACGGGCATAACAGAATGAAACAAACTTGTAGTCCCCTCTGGCAGGAGACTAAAACCAAAACTGTTTTGTATCAGCATTCCAAGTAAGAGATGTTCAAGAGTGAACCAGTCCTAACGGGGTACTCACATTTGTGTTATCCTGTAACCTCACATCTAGAGTTTCTGTTGTGTCCTTGTCAGCTTCTGAACTCGTGTGTAAGCTCCGTTTAAACTGCTGAATTGGCAACAGTGGTGGCTTATCGGGATTAGCAATTCCTTGTGGTGTCATCATAAAAAATGCATTGGTAACGATTCCTGATAAACAAATTTAAAAATATATATATTTCAATGTATTTATTTAATATAATTGTTTAACCAACAAAGCATATTTTACGGAGATGAAAGTGGATTATGAAAAAAAACAAATCAGGAGATTTTAATATTGGTGGTTTGGTACCGAGGATGACCCAAGTGGTAGGATTGCACAATAGTCTAAAATGGTGACCCCCAATTCAGAATGCAATGTATCAGCAGAAACCATATCATACGTTTTGGACAAAGAATGAGGAAATTGTTTGAGAGGAACCCGTAGGATATTAGATTGGTCCGAACATCCCAACAGCCAATGGGATAGCTAATATCTTCCAATGGGTCTTCTGTTTCCACATGACTGAATATCTTCTCATAGACAGGACAGTACATACCTCTACTGTTGATGTACCAGTCATGGGACACTCACTGGGATGGGGGTCCATCGAGGGTGATCAATCCAATAATCCTCCCCACCTCAAACAAGCACTCTACCTCTTAACTACATCCACTCATCCCCACTTTTATGTGCAAAATAAAAATGCAATTCGTCATCTTAGAGACCAACATTTTCACCTTCTATTAATGTTTGAAGAAAAGTACAATATTCAACTTAACATGGAAATAAATTTTATTAGAATTTGAAGAGAATTTAATTTTTAATTTATGCACAATATAATTAAAATTAAAATCACAAAAGACCACAACACAGACTGAAAGTACTAGACTGTTTAAAATACTGTGGATATTTATGAAACATCGTAATAACCACATATAACAATGTTCTTTTACCTTTATGTACAAGAGTTCGCAGACACTGTCCACTGAAAATGTCCCACAGACGACAGGTGCAGTCATGTGACCCGGACACCAGTCTAGTTCCATCCAATGAAACTGATAATTGAGTGACTTGTTTCCTGTTTTATAAGAAAATAAATTAAAATGTCCAACATTAAAATACTAAAACCGTTAAAATATGTTTTATTATAAAAAGATAACATTAGTATATTTTTAGAATTACTGTTCAATAATTTTGAATTTGTTGCAATTTATAATGGGGAAAAAATATACATTCTATTATAGTTAATATACTTTTTGTTCTTATAAAGTTCAAAACAAAATTGTACTGTTTAAAAAAATTAAAATGTTATTTAGTTTTACTTGCATTCAAAAAGGTTTATTAATTAAAAATTCTGTGACCAACTGAAAGATGTGCTAGTAAAAGCTGATAAAGGATTATATGACACAATACAATCTTTGGACCGGCCTCAGTGGCACATGGTTAAGCCATCGGATTACAGGCTGTTACGTACTGGGTTAGGATCTCAGTCGAAGCATGGGATTTTTATGGGTAGGTGTAAACCACTTGCACAGACCAGTGATCCATAACTGGTTCAACAAACGCCATGGTTTGTTCTATCCTGTCTGCGGGAAGCGCAGAAAAAAGATTCCTTACTGCCTATTGTAAAAGACTAGCCTATGTGGCAACAGCAGGTTTCTTCTAAAAAAAATTTAAAAAACCAGCGTCAGAATGACCATATGTTTGACGTCCAATAGTCGATGATAAGATTAAAAATCAATGTGCTCTAGTGGCGTCATTAAATAAAATAAACTTTACTTTTCAATACAATCTTTGATGTTATTATACTCACTCATGTCCTTTGAAGCATGTGACACCAGAGTCTTCCAACTCAGTACTAGAAATGTGTCGTTCTGTTTTCATTGGCTGGAAGAAAAAAAAATTAAAAGAAAAAAAAATCAATATTTATCATCCATTAAAGGCTTTTGTAGGAGATATCACTGGCACTATAATTGTAGGAGATATCACTGGCACTATAATTGGAGATATCGCTTGTTTTATTACGTCACTGTGTATGTTTCAGTACTAAACCTACCATTAGTGACATCATGCCATAGTGTCGTTATGCTTGTTAACTGCTGCAAAATATAGTAACGTTCAACCCACATCACTGACAATGTTTACAACTGTTTACAAAAGAAATGATAATGGATGATAAAAAGAATACTCCCCCCTGTGTCTTGTGAATAATACTAGCATATCAGTACTCATGAATAAAAGTATAAAAATCCTCGGTAGCCTAGTGTGTCATAGCTTTATCAAATAATGCTGATAAATTATGATATCACAAGATACTATGTATTACATTTTCAAAGACAGAACACTATGTGTTATACTATTTCTAGGTCAGTTACTTCCTGTTAATACATATTTCAGGATCACTTTTTATTTTTTTTTTAAATTTAACGACGCACTCAACACATTAAATTACGGTTATATCGGCATCGGACATATGGTTATGTCGAGAAAAAACCCCAGTGGTCAGCTGACGGGGATCGATCCTAGATCGAGCGCATCAGGTGAGCACTGTACCACTGGGCCATGCTGCCCGCTACAGGATCACTTTGCCATGTAATTATGTTTATCTCGGTCAGTCTCACTAACAAACAATCTGTGACCAGTTTATATAGGTTTTCATATGTGTAACATGTTTGTAAAAATTTAACAAGAATGATAAATATCATACATTTTAGCATGGAAACCAGTAAGTACATTTGCTACTACAGTGAAACTACTCAGTGAACCAAATTCCATCAAAATCAGACGTTTTACAGTCCCTTTTTAAAAATAGGACAGAATTTCACCTCTGTAATCCAGATCCCTCTTAAAACAAGACATTTGTCTTGGTCACAAGGGTGTCCGGATTATATTTTTGTTTACTGTACTATAATATTTCATCTTGTAAATCCCACTTTAAAAACATCAAATTATTCCTAACTGCAAAATACAAAATGAATATAAGGTGTATTGTCCATTGTAATTAATAAATAACAGATAAATAACAAACCTGTCCATACATATTAACTGCAAATATGTTGCCATTTGTCCCGCCGGCAAATATTCTGAATTCTGCCATATCCATAGTGATGGAAGATATACCAACATCAAATACAAACGTACACAGCAGACTCCCTGAAGCAATGTCCCACAGCTAGGAAAAATAGAAAGTTGTTTCAATTATGGCTCTAGTAGATACAAAAAGTAAACTAAAGCACTAGACCACCAGAATATAAGGGTGGAAACGAATAAAAGTTAAATAAACAGTAACAACCATGGTTAAAAATCTGCTAGCCCTACTTTATTTGTACTAATAGTAACACTAAAAATTAAAAACAAATCCGAACTATGGCCAAAATACTGTATAATCACCATACTATATAGTAATTGACATGTGTTAACAACTACAAAGAATTACTCTCCTACCTTTAATTACCGTTACATTCCCACAAATTTTGTCCACACACAAGTTGTGAAAAAAACATTACAGTGACATAGCTTCCACATATGAGACTGTAATGATGTCGCCAGTATCGACTTTGCTGAGATAGCATAGGGCAAAATACCTGCAGTTTTCAGCTGTCTGCCATTTTGCTTTTTTATGGAATATTCTTCAAGAGGCATGAAAGCCTCCAAAGTATGTGACATGATTAATATAAAATCAATGATCTTTAGTGGTATATTTAAAAAAAAAACTAAATTTTTTTTTTTTAATTAATAAGATGTCATTATGTTTACTTTTTTTATCATAACATGCTAGATTACGTCATATCCTTCGACCCCTCTTTGAGAATATTCCATAAAAAGTCAAAATGGCAGCAGGCACAAAATTACATGCTTTTTGCCCTATGTGATCTCAGTGAAGTCGATATTGGTGACATGGATATCATCTAGTATGTGGAATCTGTGTCACTGCAATGGTTTTTCCTAGATTTATGTAAAATTGTATTTAAATTAAATTTTGTCCATAATGCCAAATGTTCCCTTATTTGTCTTTATCAGAATTTTTCCAATATGTAAAATGCTTTGATCTTACCAGTAGTCCAGATAGACAGCAAATAAAAATGCTTAACTTGACCACTTCAGAAAACTGATAGACAGTAGTTACCAAAAAAACATCCCAAAAAGCTAAGTATCCTCTCTACAATTTCAGTTATCAGATGCATCTCATATAAAAATCTGAATATAAAGAACCTAAATGTAACCTATTATTAGTATTTGATTTTATAAAAAAAGATCAAAGAACTCTAAAAGGTTATCTTACTGTACAGACTTTGATTGATGACAAACAACATGTCAGTAAACAGTAGTGCTCCTCACCTTGCATGTGTGATCCAAGGAAGAGGAGATAACTCTAGCCCTGACACCACCTGCCCCAACATGTAGGTCTGTGATGGGCAGTGAGTGACTGGACCAGACGTGTCTTGGGTCCGTCTGACCGGTAGAGTAGGAAGTCAAAGAAACAACACTGAAATAACAATCAACCCAACATGCTTTAAACAGGGAACTGAATTGAAATAAGGGATGCTTTTTATGGATTTTAGACAGTATAGAATAGTCGTTCGCATACTAGTCGCAGGGCAATGGTGGGGACCATGAGAAACCCATTGATCCTATGATCCTCACACTTTTACTAAATTTATTTACCCCATAATCCTTTCCGCGATATAAGTGGCATGTGTGATTTCTGTTTAATTGAAGGTGTTTTCCTAAAATGAAATAAAACACCCATTTGTTCACCATTTTCAGGTTCTTTGTTTTATTTACTTTGCTTATGTTACCAGTATTTTACAAACATAAATGCATTGTAAAATTAATGCGACAAATGCCTTCACGCATTAGTTTTTCTCGCACATTAAATTCATGTTTTACAGTTATCACTTTCATGGTGCCACATTCAACTCATACCTGGTCAAAGACCAAACAACGATCAGGTTGTCTTCAGCTGCAGAAATAAAGTGACTTCCATCATCTGTGAACTTGATAACATTGATGTTCTGGTAATGTCTGCTAACGACAGCCAGCAGATTTCCTGAACACACCTAAAAAACAAAACAAAATTATGTGTAGCAATATAAGTTTAAAAGGACAAAACATAAAACAAACACAATTGATTTTCCCCTTCTGTTAATAATCTGGTGAATATCAGACAATATTAGGTATCCTTATAATGGCACAAAACATAACAGAGTACGTTTTAATGATAAAAAATAAAGACAGTTTGTAAGGCCCAATATACTTCCTACATGTATTACATAAGGGTCTCATTCCACGAAGTGATCTTAGCGCTAAGATCACCCAGGATTCTAGATTATTTAATACCCCAATCCCATGGCCAGTGATATTCAGTGCTGAACTAGTAAATAACGACTTTAACTAGCATCTTGTCAAATGTCACATTTAAGTCTTTATTAATGATATTAAAAAAAAAAGAAAAAAAAGAAGATATTTTGTAAAAATAATTGAATTATTGCAATGGTCCATAATTAGAAAAACTAAAATTGCCGAGAGCATTGACATGGATTTCACTCCAAAATGGTTCAGTTAAGGTGACGCAACAATTAATGTAATATTTATTTATTATCCATTTTTAGAGAAATAAGGTCCTTAAATCTGCGACAGTATGCCTTTAAACCTCAACCATCATTGTATATATATACCTGCCAGACATGCAACTTTTCAGCAATGCCCGCAACACAGTAATTTCCATCAGGTGAGACAGCCAGGGAGGTAACTCTTCCTGGACAAACTATTCTCATCTGGTTCTGGTCCTGTAATACAAGGTACCATTTGATTTTGTTAACCAAATATCAGAGAAAGAAGAGGTTTGATACGGACAGAACACAATGCATGGTTTATACTAGTGTGCCTACTGTTAATAATAAATTTTGCATATATAGTGAAATCCCGTAAAACTGGAGATTCAGTAAACAAAAATTCCATCAAAACTGAACATTTGTCATATTAAATATCACTGTCTATCAGTATAAACAGGAAGGAAGGAATTGTTTTATTTAACGACACACTCAACACATTTTATTAACAGTTTTATGGTGTCAGACATATGGTTAAGGACCACACAAATACATGTATTGAGATAGAAAACCCGCTGTCGCCACTTCATAGGCTACTCTTTTTTTTTTATTAGTAGCAAGGGATCTTTCATATGGATACCAAAGTCTTTGTTACACCAGTTGTAGAGCACTGGCCGGAACGTGAAATAGCCCAATAGTTCCACCGATGGGAACTGATCCTAGACTAACCACACATCAAGCGAATGCTTTACCACTGGGCTATGTCCCACCCCGGACATGTAAATGATGTCATAAATTCAATGCACAAATAAAAAATGGGTTGACTTTGTTAAAAAAAATATTTAAAAATTCTTGTACTCAACACATTTTAATTACGGTTATATGGCGTCGGACATATGGTTAAGGACCACACAGATATATAGAGACAGGAAACCCGCTGTCACCACTTCATGGACTACTATTTTCGATTAGCAGCAAGGGATCTTTTATATGTACCATCCAACAGACAGGACATACCATGGCCTTTGATATACCAGTTGTGGCGAACTGACTGGATTGAGAAATAGCCTGACGGGGATCAGTCCCAGACTGACCGTGCATCAAACTTTACCACTGGGCTACAAAAAAGAACCAGACACACCTTTAAACACACTTTTTGCTTGGTCCCATGAGTGTCTGGTTTAAAGGAGTTTTACTGTGTATCATATGAATAAACATTCAGTGGTGTGGTGCATACTACATAGCTGTGGTTATCCATGTTATGCTGCTTTATAGACTGGGCAGCATTACTTGCTTAGTAGCACCAATCTCAATGACTTAGGGGTTAGGCAATCAGACTTACAACTGGTGGGTCTCAGTACAAGTTCCCACCTGGCTCAATGGTAGGTTACAATACAGACCAGGGGGCGGGACGTAGCCCAGCACTCGCTTGATGTACGGTATGTCTGGATCGATCCTCATCGATATGCCCATTGGGCTATTTCTCGCTTCGGCCAGTGCACCATCATTTTTATATCAAAGGCTATGGTATGTGCTATCCTGTCTGTGGGATGGTGCATATAAAATATTATTTCAGTAGCAAAGTGTTGGGTGTTGTTGCATATCCTTAACAAGAGATGTGCCTACTTTAAAAGAGTAGTAGTACTAGTACCTTACCAATCATTAAAAAAAGTACCGGGTAGTGATAATCAGCCTACTGATGGAAAAATGTTTGACATCCAATGATTAAATTTTAACGGAATATTTAAGCATAAAACTGACAAACTAAATGAAATGTGGTTAGTGGTATTCAGTAAAATAGCACAACTATTTAAATTTTTATTTGTTTAAAATACAATAATATTTATTAAAAACTTGAACATATTTCTAACTAATGTAGTTTTTCATACACATCATTGTTGTAATTATGAATCAATTACAGCAATAAGATTTACTCATTTTCTCTTTTTGAAATCAGACCTTTTTCTGTAAAGACCACAGATGTAGAAGTGGTTTATTGCTGTCTGCTCCAATCAAGTAATCCCCTCCGAGAACACACAGAGTACGGGGACCAGTACTCCCACCTCTATAGGTGAGTAGACTGGCCCCAGTCTGAATGTCCCAAACACATGTATTCCACAAATGTCCAGATGCATCACTAGTCATCAAAATCTGAAATAAAATAAACATTGCACTGTGAATCTCCATCTCTACAAAATATGATAACATATTAATATAATTTTACAGCTGCAAATGTATTGAGTTTTATTCTTTTACAACACATTGACTGTGAATGCGACCTCACTCCAAACACTAGTGAAACATTCATTTATTTGTAGACCTTAAAGGGACATTCCTGAGTTTGCTGCTTTGTAAGATATGTCAGCCTAATAAAATACTACTACTATTAAATTAATAATAATAAAATAATATATTAAACATATTTTTTTGTTTAAAAAATCAGTGTCTGTATATTCAATGTGTTTCTGGTCATCTTAATATTTATAAGAAGCCCAAACTGAATTTTGTCTTCAAATAATTTTGTACATACGAAAAAACATATTTTAGAAATTTAACCTAGTACAAACATTAGAACGATCAGAAACACATTTCATATATAGCCACTAAAATTTTATGCAGAAAAATATATTTCATATGTAATTATAATAGTTAAAATGTCTCTGTTTGTTGACAATATCTTAAAAATTGCAGCAAACTCAGGAATGTCCCTTTAAAAAATGTTTTGGGTGAGAATGCTACATACTGCTATTAAATTATCCTGTTGTTGTTGTTTTTACTTCTTGAATTATTTTCAAATTTTTTTTAATTGCTATTTTTAAAGGAGTCTTGATTACATGTGTTTTAAGTTACATGTAGATAATTTAAACTATGCTATACTAACACACTTTGAAAAAGCAATTTGATTTTAATGTTTGACGTCAAATACCTTTACATCGACCATTTTCGAGTTAACATATAAAAAAATCCACAAATTAATCACTAATACACATACTATAAAAAGAAATCAGACTGCATCCACATTCAGCGGCCATTCGTGACGCTCCATCGCAAACATTACAAAGTTTGGCAATCTAATTCGAGACGTAGATCAAGTGATCGCCCACTGGGCGATTACGCTGTATGCAGCAGTTACAGGGGCCGTCTCATACCAAGCGACGTTACAACATGGAAGAGTTGGCTAATGCCAGTTTGGATGAATTTGGATTTAATTACGTCATTAAACCAAAACAATTACAGATATTGATTCCATTTTGAATTTGAAGGATACTTTTAAATCAGCATCAAATATCATTGTCGTACTGTTAACTGCCAATGCGTATCGATGGGTAATCTCATTAATTGTGGCTACATTCTACACTGAAAAAGGGGTATGGTTATACTATAACTTATAGAATATGTCCACCACTTGTCAGTGTTCCTTATCAATGACAATGCTACGCTTCACTTATTTTCTTTTTATAGTATGTGTATTAGTGATTAATATGTGGATTTTTTTATCTTTTAACTCAATAATGGTCGATGTAAAGGTATTTGATGTCAAACATAGGATTGTTGTGGTATTAGAGTGGGAATCTTTGCCAACCGTTTGGTGGTCAAGACTTGCCAAAAAAATACATAGCCTGGTCTCGGACTGTAATGAGAGTGTATTTACATCCAAATGTCGGTCTAGCTCTCTTACAGTTAGAGTACTCAGGCTAGATTTGTGTCTGGACAAAATCTGGGGTAATTAGGCCTAAAGCCTTAAACTGTTAAAGGTAGAACTAGAAGAGTAATTTATTGTAGTTGTTAACAATTTACTTTGGACTATAGATCACATTTTTTCATATTATAAAATGTACTAGAAGTTATTTATTTATGAACTGATTGACTTGTAAATTCTTTAATCGGACTATAGTTCCTCCGTGTATTCGTAAATAAGTGAGGATCGAATTACAGTTACAGACAGCCGTGAACAGGTGAAACGTTCTTGACAAATTTGTGTGCGACATTTTTATTTAATGTGATGAATTGAAATGAAACTTTTTAAAGCGATAAGATTTAATTGTGAAATATTAATATTATATAATTGACTTATTATATACTGTTCTGGTCTAATAGTAATATATTCAATTAATTATCACTGCATGTGTACCTCATAGGGCGCAGACATCTTGAAATACGACACCTTAAAAACAAGGGACGCAACTCTAATTAAACATAACTAGGACTTAAAGGAGCAGTCGGTTTTGTAGGTTGGACTACACAAATTCAAATCCCATAGGCGACCATATTAACGTTTAAAAACACTGTATGCAATATATCAACCAAACCATAACCCACAATTTGAGTACTATTTTTTACAGGTACCCCATACATGTTCCAAGCACAAGACTACTTGACACAATGGTACTATATCAAATAAAATACTTTAAATAGCATACATTTTTAGCCAGATGAATTTTTATTACAACCAACACACTCACCTTTATAACCAATCACAGGACTTGTGGTGTTAACTTCTCTATCAAGTTTGGTACACCTTAACTTCGACCCAGCCAGAAATTAATTGGTATAGTGCAACCTGTAAACACACATACATACACACACACACACATACTATTTTTAAAAAGATACATTATGTCAGTTATTGAAATTTAAAATTTAAAAAAATGCCAATCGATTATCTGGAGAATCATTACTTATTCTGAAAGTAACTACAAAATATCAAAGAAATAATTAATTTCATTGCAGTATCTAATTGAAATAGTCATCCAAATAAAAATGATATAGTACAGTTGGTTACCTTCAGTGCTTCATAAATATCATATGAACTCACTTCTGTTTACCAAACATTTTGTAACATTGTCCCATGTATTTATAAATGTTATGCTTAGGATAATTATTTTAGCAACTGCATGGTACATGGTGTTAAACATAGATTGGTTTTATGAAATGTGAAAAAAACAACACAACATGGTTTTATCAATGCCATAAGATTTTGACGTGTAAATAAAAAATATACTGTATAGATGGACATTTGTTCCCCAGAAAGATTTAAAAAGAGAGAGAAAAGGCCCTTTTTAGTTGAAACGTGTGATTTTTGTCTGTCTGGAGAAAACCAAGATTTTCTTTTGTATTGCTGCACACCTCTTAGCTATTTTAGGCCAGGTAAAGGTATGTACTTCATCTTCACCCCCTTGAGATGCAGGATTACCACCCTCAATGGATTCAGGCCACTTCCCCATTTCAAATAGTATCTTGCAAAAATCACGGCATGTACTGTCATGTCTTTGAATATGCATAGATCAGATTGGCTTTTTAATAGTAGTTTATGTGGCAGGTCTCCTTCTTCTCTTGACCAAGTGTCCAAATAACTATACCATCAGCAACAAATAGCTTTAGTTCAAAATTAATGAGGTGAGGTGTTGTTAAACAAATATTCCTATCCATATCAAAAACAACTGTCAGATCTATAATAATGAGAGAAAAACATCATGTATTATATATTGGAATGTATATAAAATAAAGGAAAGTAAACATTCGTACTATCCAACAAATGTACATCAAAGAGATAAAATAAGATAATTTTGTTTGTGTTAAAATGAAACTAGATCTATGGTAATTTTACCCCCCCCCCCAAAAAAAAAAAACCCACCCAAAACCCCACCATTAATTATTAATAAATAAATATTCAGTTGTGAAATTAATGTTTGCTATATCTACATAACCAGATTAATAAACATATTAGCTGTGCATATAAAACCAGTTTAATGACAACAAAACCACATTTCAAACTCACAGATGTCTTTTATTATTCATTTTTTTGCTAATGAAATCATCAGTTCAACATTACATTTATTTGCATTTTCTTCTGTTAAAACTGGGCAGTCTATACTGACTGAGATCATATAACATACATATATGCTATAACAATTTTTACAAGATACGGAACTAGTTAGTAAACTTGTAACTGAAAAGTAATAATAAAAGCAACTGAAAATATCACATCATTCATACAGTACATGTAAATTGTATTTCTATAAAATGAACAGCACTTTTATAATATTAGTCAAGAAATTTATCTGCAATATGCACAACTTACATACATATATGAAAAATAGTTTGCTATAATATGTTCTTATACAGTGAATGTGGGTAGGTGTAGGCATAATAGTATTTGGCAAGAGTCCTTTGTTTTTCCGACACAATTTTCAAGAACATTAATTCTTGGAGTGAGCTTCAACGAGCTACAAGGATTGATTTTCTTCCTACAAGTAAATAAATCTACATTATGACGAGTGCTGAAAATATTTTCCAGTTCAATCAGGATTATAATTTTAGTATATTTTATTATAAAAATTCACTACCTTTTATTTTTGTATTGTAATGTCATTCCTTCTCTCAGGTGATTATATATATGGAGGAATGCATTCAGTGTTGTCACATACATGTATCCCTTGCTTACATAATTAACAGGTAGCAAGGGCTATGTATGTCCTGAATGACAAGCCCAATTAATCAACAAAAAGGGTGCATTAACATCTAGGAACATGTACCAGATGGGGTTTTTTCCCTAGCACAGCCTTCTGGTACATTTCTACTAGTTGAATGAATTAGAAATGTTTGAACTGTTCAAGCACACTCAGTCGTGGTCAGAACCTTTGACTGCCTGAGAGTGCTGTCCATGGACACGAGAAAATATATCAAATAATATGTTAATTATGTTAATATATCAGCATTATCATGTGATGGTCAAAATGGGGGGGGGGGG
>JAECMU010216330.1:0-12212 GCA_016106625.1 Dracogyra subfuscus | reverse complement strand
CCATCCATCCATTATCTATCCATCCATCCACCCACCCTTCCATCCATCCATCCATCCATCCACCCTTCCATCCATCCAACCATTATCCATCGACTCTTAACAATTTAAGATTGATAAATATAGATTCAGAATGACAAATTTCATGTTGAAACACTTCTTTTGGTGATGATGTTTTTCTGATTGTAAAGCTGGCTGCTTAAGAGTTAGAAAATAGCTGAACGGTTTAACAACCAGCCCCAGGCGTTAGGAACAGATCTGAAGGATCTTTGTGTCACTAGCAACCTGTTTCATAGAAAGGTCAACAGTTGAATTAGGGTGACGCCTGTACGGAAATACACAGGCGACTTTTCACATTATGTAACCTATGAACCTGCCGACTAACTGCTTAATGTACTTAACATGCTTAGAGGCTGGGTCACTTGACATAAAATTTGACCCACTAAATGGCCCAGTTATATATCACCAGTAAAATAGGATCAGCTCCCATGACCCACTCCACTCTTAATGGACCTATTCTCTGATTTAGTTTTTCCTTTATCCCATCCAGTGCTCCATGACCGGTATATCAAAATCTATGATAACATGGCATGTGCTGTCCTGTCTGTGACAGTGTATACTATTAAAGATCCATCACAGTTCATGGAATTTACCATATGTATGTATATACATGTATATCAAAATTATGGATTGTAACTGGTAATTAATATAATAGTGTGCTCTAGCAGTGTCACGAATACAAAACCTCTTTCCAGCCAGTGCACCATGAATGGTATATCAAACGTCATGGTATGTAGTATCCTGTCTGTCTGTGGAGTGGTAGGTATAAAACATCTCTTCGTTACAAATGGAAAAATCTAGCAATCTTCCTGTCTGAGACTATATGTAGAACTAGAATGATTAAATGTTTGATAACCAGTAGCTGATAATTAAAGGGACATTCCCAAGTTTGATGCATTGTAAGATATTTCCCACTAATAAAATATTTCTATGATTAAACTTACATATTACATATATTTTCTTGTTTGGAATATCAAAGTCTGTATATTTAATATGTTTCAGGTCGTCTTAATATTTGTAAGAAGCCCAAACTGGATTTTGTCTTCAAATAATTTTGTACTTACGAAAAAATATTTTTTAGAAAATAAAATGAAAACTAACTTAGCACAAATATTAGAACGATCAGGAACACATTTAGTATACAGCCACTAATATTCTAAACCAGAAAATATATTTAATATGTAAGTTTAATCGTAGAAATATTTTATTAGTTGATAACATATTAAAATATTACATCAAACTCAGGAATGTCTCTTTAATAAATCATTGTGCTTTAGTGGTGTCATTAAGCAAAACAATTGTTTTTCAACTGAGTATCATGGCCTTTAGTACGTGTATGTAGGTCATGTGCTGTATGACAATGCCTTTAAGCCTTTAATCCGCTTTGTGCTGAGATTCCCATATGGTTGTCACTGTAGATTTTCCGGTTTGGCTTTCTTTAACAATATAAACATTTACCAAAATGGATTGTTAAACCATTGTCCATCCTTCCAACAAGGGATCTATTTCTGTCTTGACTTCTGACCCTTTGACCAAACCAACTTGGGTGACCTTAGCAGGTGGTATCTTCTCCCAAATTATCCCACAGGATGGTACATATTCTTCAGTATCTTCTCCAAAAATGTCCAGGAAATGGAAACAAGATATTGAAGTTGAACTTATTTTTGTTCACAGACATAACTAGAGTACAGTGATTTGTTCATCATTATTGGCTGTTAGATGTCAAACATTTTGTAATTATGGCATATAGTCTTAGAGAGAATCTAAATTTGTCCATTAAAATCAAGGGATCTGTTATATATGAAGCACTTTCCTATAGACCCTGGTCTTTTGATATACACAGGGCTTCTAGATTACGGCAACCCCATTCCCATGGCTATTGATATTCAGTGTTGGGCAAGTAAATAACTACAATTGCCATGCCCGATGGCTAGCAGAAAGAAACTTGTCAAATGTTGGATTTCATAAAAATTCATATCCTGCCCCCATCTCATCCACCCCACACTACATCCAACCTTAATGTTTTAAGCTCTATTTCCCTCTGTAAGTGACATATCCAATTATTACCATTAGTAAAATTGTATTTACTTAAGTAAAGGTGGGCTAGTGAATTTATAATAGTGGATAGTAAATATTTTAAATTACAGATCCCAGTATTACGATGTTAATCTGTATTCTTGTGGTACAGAGTGGTATAGTCAGAATACTAAATGTTAATGCAATGCACGGAAGTCATAAACTGATGTTCTAGACTTCTAACAGTGCCATCAGCCCAGAAAATAAGTAACAGTGTTGTTAGCTCAGAATATAAGTAACAGTGCTGTTAGTTTAAAAGTACCTCTGTTTTTAATGTACCTTGTGAAGACTCTTAATATTGTGTCCTGATTCTGTTTTTACAGATTGTTTATTTATTAAGGCTAAGCATTGCCCCTGGGGAAGGTTTTGAGGATGAGAAAAACAAGAAAAATGGTCCTTATAAAGGTTAACATTATAAAAAGAAAAAGTTAAAAACAGAAGTGTGTTTGTCAAGTTGTAGTGCAATATCAATAGATGACATTACATTTGTTTTCATTAGCCGAAGAGGTTATTTCAATTGTATAAAGATTATTGAAAATACTATATCAAAAATTGATTTTCAACTGAAATGAAAAATGCCCCGTCAGCTAACCACTGGGTTTTTTTCTCGACATAACCATATGTCTGACACCGATATAACCGTAGTTAAAATGTGTTGAGTGTGTCGTTAAACAAAAAACAAACAAAAATGAAAAATGAAAAATGTAATTAAATGATTTAATGTGTGAGGTTTCTCCCGACTGCAGCTGTGTAGTAATGTATTGAAAAAATGTGAAGAAAAAAATGACGTCATGTATGAATATAATGATGATATCCTTGTTTTCGAATAAAGTTAGAAACATTTAGTGTACCGTAGGTATTTTATAAAATGTTTTGTGGCGCTTACATCAAAGCTGAAATACAAGGTATACATTAAAATAGATTTAAATTATATAGCTAATAGTTTGTTTTGTTTTACGACGACCACTATAGCACATTGATCATTATTAATTATGGGCTATTGGATTTGGTAATTTTGATATATAGTCTAAGAAAGGAAACCAGCTATATTTTCCCATTAAGCAAGGGATCTTTTATATACACCATCCCACAAACAGGATAGCACATACCATGGCCTTTGATATACCGTAATCATTGTGGTGCACTGGATTGAATGATAAACAGCCCAAATCCGCTTAATTGCATAGCCCCGATGCACTAGGATCGATCCCCGTCAGATAACCACTGGGGTTTTTTCTCGACATAACCATATGTCCTACGCCAATATATCCGTATTTATAATGTGTTGAGTGTGTCGTTAAACAAACAAACAAAACAAAACAAGCCCCGATGCATGTCACATTTACGCTAATATAGTAATAACTGGTATAACTATTATTATAATCCCAATCTGTTTTTTGAGCAGCCTTGGTGGCATCGTGGTTAGGCCATCGGTCTACTGGCTGGTAGGTACTGGGTTTGGATCCCAGTCGAGGCATGGGATTACCTTGCTGTTAATCGACATAAGAGTAGCCCATAAAGTGGCAACAGCGGGTTTCCTCTCAAAATCTATGTGGTCCTTAACCATATGTCTGAAGCCATATAACTGTAAATAAAATGTGTTGAGTGTGTCGTTAAATAAAACCTTTCTTTCTTTTTTTCACCCTCCCCAGGCTACGTATTTTAGGGTAGGTACGGTCTTATATACACTAGTCATGTAATTTGTGTTGTCAGTCAATGTCCATCTGTTGAACTCTGGACCGACATGTCACCGTGAGATATTATTGTGACTTCATGTGAAAGATGTTAGTATCCTCAGGCAGGTCTTCACTTATCTTCGTCTTTATATTCTTGGCTGCTTTTTCTATATTGGATCATGTACTCTGTCTAAAGAAGGCACGACATAGCCCAGTGGTAAAGCACTCACTGTATATCTTTATCAACACATTCAATGAGAACCTGGTTGATTGTAAATAGGTAGGCTTTTCTTGAATAAATGGGGCACCCGGCATGTTCGGGACTGCTTGAAATTAAAAAATTAAAAAAAAAAAAAAATTAAATTAAAAAAAACAAATACCATAGCCAGTGAGGTTCATCCGAGGCGTGGTTATTGCTAGTTGAAAACTATTCCCAATACCTCGTGCAGACGCCCTTAACTGGGCGGCTAGCACAATTTTTAATTGCCTCTACGGGGGCTAATTTAAACAAAATATAAGAACTAAACATTTGTAGTTTAATAGAAATAAAAACTCTCATTGCAAAAAAAGAAAAGAAAAAAAAAGCACTCACTCGATCCACTTCAGTGGGCCCATTGGGCTATTTTTCATTCTAGCCAGTGCACCACGACTGGTATATCAAAGGCTGTGGTATGTTCTATCCTGTATGTGGGATGGTGCTTATAAAAAGATCCGTTGTTGCTAATCGGAAAGAGTAGCCCAAGAAGTGGCGACAGTGGGTTTCCTCTCACAGTAGTCGTGTGGTCCTTAACCATATGTCCAATGCCATATAATCATAATTAAATGTGTTAAGTGCATCATTAAATAAAGCTTCTTCTGTCTAAAATCTGAACCAAATTGTTAACAACCATGATAAATTTCTCTCCTACCTTTAATTACTGTTAGATTTCCCTGCCAATTTTGTCCAGACACCATTCATGAAAAAAACCCACTTTACAGTGAAATAGAATTCACATACTAAACTGTAACGATGTCACTGATATCAACTTTGCTGAGATTGCATATGGCAAAATACATGCAGTTTTCTGACACCTGCCATTTTGTATATATGGGATACTCTTAAAGAGGGGTAGGTCAATGTGACACAATCTAACAATGTCATGACATGCACTAATGTATAACACACTCATCAGGACATCAGATTAATTATGTCACATACTTAGGAAGCTGTCACTCTTGAAGAGTAACCATAGTTTTACACCCAACAGCTGGTGTATTTTTCGTGCTGGGATGTCGTTAATTAAAACATCATTCATTTACAAGAGTATTTCACAAAAAAGCAAAATGGCAGACAGTGAAAAATTGCCTGTGTTTTGATTTAGGAGATCTTAACAAAGTCGATATAGGTGATATGGTTTCAGTCTAATATAGGGAATCTGTGTCAATGTAATGGGTTTTTTTTTTCATTATTTTATTTTTGGACCAAATGTGGACAAAATCTAACGGTAATTAAAGGTAGGAGAATAATTTATTGTAGTTGCTAACAATTTGGATCAGACTTTAGATGCCACCTAATTCCGAAGGTGCCTCTGTTTTAGCCTTACTTAGAGCTTATAGTCTGTCTCATCTTTCTATAAAAATTGCCGGCCTCGGTGGCATTGTGGTTAGGCCATCAGTCAACAGGCTGGTAGGTACTGAGTTCAGATCCCAGTCAAGGTATGGGATTTTTAATCCAGATACTGACCCCAAACCCTGAGAGTGCTCCGCAAGGCTCAATGGGTAGGTGTAAACCACTTGCACCGACCAGTGATCCATAACTCTTTGAACTAAGGCCATGGTTTGTGCTATCCTGCCTGTTGGAAGCACATATAAAAGATCCCTTGCTGCTAATCGGAAAGAGTAGCCCATGAAGTGTAGACAGCAGGTTTCCTCTCAAAATCTGTGTGGTCCATAACCATATGTCTGATGCCATATAACAGTAAATAAAATGTGTTCAGTGCATCGTTAAATAAACATTTCTTTCTTTCTTTCTATGAACATTTAATGTTTTCCCTTTACCATAGTTTGACACCCAATAGCCGATGTAATTTTCGTGCTGGGGTGTCGTTCAACATTCATTCATTCATTCTTTCTATGAAAATGTTTTGTTGTTATTTTTGTAAATAATTCCTGTTTGGTTTGACATAAGATGAAAAATAAAAGTGTTTTGGAAATAGCCATATTTTATATATAAATATTGTGTGAAATTTACAAATCATTCGGCTCAGAAGTAAATAACTTGTAGTAAATTCAATAGCATAAAAAATTTAAAAAGGTATTTTTCCCATGGGATGGGCTATAGTTATTTCAGGGGCTAGAAGAGATATAGTTTATATGAGTGTAACAGATAAATCTGGAGTTGTATTCATGATTAAAATTGCTTCGTCAGCTCCACATATAATAGCTAAATCAACCAGTTCTCTGAAAAACGTGAATGAAATGGTGAATTTGATCAGTCTGGTTTTTATTTCCATGGTACCGTATGTAATATGGAAAATGTAGTTATAAATACAAGTGTAATGAAAAGAGAATAAATGACCTATTCTTAGGTTTTATTCAACTCAAAACTCACTAACATGACAGAATTGCTGCCATAGTATCGACTAACTACCAGTCATATAATACTGTTTAAGTGTAACACTTGTGAAACATAGTTACATGTAGGTGTCACACCATGGACTTCATCGCAATGATATTTAAGTTCACGATGACAAGTTATCGCCCCTGACATAAAATTAGCAAGATGAAGAGTACCGTATTTTCCGGCATATAAGCCGCTACTTTTTACTGTGAATTGCAAGTTGCGTTTTATTTATGAATTTTACGGCAACTGCCATGTGTATGAACCGCACCTTTTTTGTTTCATTTTCATAATAATAATAATAGCATAAAAAATGACTGGGACTGAAGTATTATGATGGAATGACTTTTTATTAATAGTCCAGCTAGAAACAAAACAAAACTTGTTTATTTTAACTGCAGCTTATAGTAAAGTAACAAGATACCAGGTGACATTATGGCTTTAAGACATGTAAAATAGTAACAAGATGCTAGCCAACATTACAACTAAAGACATGTAACAAAGTAACAAGATATCATGACATTATGATTTTAAGATGAGTAATAAGGTAACACGATATTACCCAACATTACAGCTTTAAGACGTTTAACATAGTAACAAGATACAAGCCAACATTACGGCTTTAAGACGTGTAACAAAGTAACAAGATACTAGCCGACATTACAGCTTTAAGACGAGTAACTAAGTAAACAGATACTAGGTCGACATTACGGCTTTAAGATGAGTAACAAAGATACCAGTCGACATTGCAGCTTTAAGATGAGTAACAAAGTGAAAAGATACCAGGCGACAGTACAGTTTTAAGACGTGTAAAAATGTAACAAGATACCAGGTGACATTATGCCTTTAAGAGATGTAACATAGTAACAAGATATCATGACATTATGGCTTTAAGACATGTAACAAAATAACAAGATACCAGTTGACATTACGGCTTTAAGACGAGTAACAAAGTAAAAAGATACCAGGCGACATTAAGGCTTTAAGACAAGTAACAAAGCAAAAAGATACCCGTTGACATTACGGCTTTAAGACGAGTAACAAAGTAAAAAGATACCAGGCGACATTAAGGCTTTAAGACGAGTAACAAAGTAAAAAGATACCAGGCGACATTACGGCTTTAAGTCGAGTAACAAAATAAAAAGATACCAGTTGACATTACAGCTTTAAAACGAGTAACAAAGTAAAAAGATACCAGGCGACATTACAGCTTTAAGATGAGTAACAAAGTAAAAAGATACCAGGCGACATTCAGGCTTTAAGACGAGTAATAAGGTAACTAGATATCATGACCCCAATCTGTAATTAACTCAGCATCACGATATCGATCCACTTGCTACATGCCAGAAAGTGGCGAGAAAAAAATCGATAATAAAGTTGCACATGTACTCGCTAACTGCACACCAGCATCAACTGTAGTAGTTGGACCGACCTACTTTGGGCACAACACAAAATCGATGACATATTAATTTGGAACACGGTATACAGCTTATAGAGATATCAGAATATAAATCTGGCCGAAAGGCACTGCATGACCTCCCCCCCCCCTTAAAAAAAGAAAGAAAAGAAATGTTCTCTTTAATTTAATAATTTAATACTTATTAGTCGTCTAGATTGTCAGTCTGGTACATCTGGTATTTTGTTTAACGAGACACCACTAGAGCATATTGATTATGCCCTAATTTGTTTAAGTTTCTTTTGTTTAACGACACCACTAGAGCACACTGATTAATTAATCATCGACTGTTGAATGTCAGACGTTTGTTAATTCTGATACATAGTCATCAGAGGAAACCCACTACATTTTTCCATCTTTTATATATGCAACGGGCGGGATCTAATCCAGTGCTAAAGTGCTTTTTTGATGCTCAGTCGGTTTTGGGATCGGTCCCGGGATCGGTCCCCATCAGTGGGCCCATTGAGCTATTTATCATCACAGCCAGTGCACTACAACTGGTATATCAAAGGCTGTAGTATGTGCTATCCTGTCTGTGGGATGGTGCATATAAAAGATCCATTTGAACTAATGGCAACATGTAGCAGGTTTCCTCTCCGTGACTGCGTCAGATATGACCACGTTTGGCATCCACTAGCCAATGATTAAAACTCAGTGTGCTCTAGTGGTGGTGTTAAACAAAACAAAATTCTTCTTTTATATGCACTATGCACGTTTCCATGTAGACAGGAAAGCATGGCATTTGACCAGTCATGAGGCACTGGTTTAAATCAGAAGAAAAAAAACCCTAATCAGTTGAATGGATCCATCAAGGTGGTTTGATCCTGTGACGTAAGCACCTCAGGGGAGCACTCAACTGACTGAGATAAATCCCGCCCCATCAAATTGTCAAATTCAGTTTGATGTCAGTTTTATTCACCAGAGTGTAATTTTATAGTAATTGTGATGCTTATTTGAAATGAAAAGTGTTTAATTACATTGTAGCACATGTATGTTAAAATTACCACTGTCTAGTGTGTAACATATAGACATTGCAATATATATAATACTATGGCAATAAAGTTTAGCAATTTGATACTACTACTTTGTACTTTAAAAGGACATACCATAGGGTGGAGAAACCAGCGGGGTGAGGGGGCATTAGCCCCCCAAGTTCTGAAACTAGGAGGCCACAATATTCACAATACATACTCGTATTTAATAAGTGCCTCCCCCTCCCCCCTTTCAGTTGCTGCCATCTTCCGACATTTATATATAAATACATATGTAAGCTATGTTTATTGAAATGACAGTTATTAATGGATTTCATCTTGACATACTAAAGGGTCATATTGAAAAACTCCTGTTACTTACACTGGCAAATGATGCATCAATTAAATCCAGTGTCTGATTTCAGTTTGAAATTTTTTTTTTTTAAATAAATTATTTTTTACTTTGAAAGTAACAAGTTTTCTATTATTTAAGCATATTTAATTTCACTGCTAAACATCCAGTCTTGGATGGATGTGCAGGAATGGGCCAACATCTGTGCCCATGACCGACGTGCACTACAACAGCTTGCTCTGAATGTGCACGTCAAGCCTTATGACCTGACCTGATAGCTAAACTCTTCTCTTTTTTTGGTCTTAGTACATATTCTGTGACATTTTATTTGGTGTAGATATTGGAGAGAGAAAATATGCTGTGAACATCACATAGGCCTACACGTAGGGTACTTCTACTGAACGACAGCAAGGGATGTTTTAAGACTTATTTTTCTCACAGAACAGCACATTTTCTGAACACTCGCTTGATGCATGGTCAGTTTTGGGATCAATCCCTGTTGGTGGGCCAATTGAGATATTTTTCATTCAAGCCAGTGCACCACGACTGGTATATCAAAAGCTGTGATATGTGCTACCTTATCTGTGGGATGGTGCATATAAAAGATCCCTTGCTACTAATGGAAAAATGTAGCGGGTTTCCTATCTAAGACTATATGTCAAAATTACTAAATGTTTGATGTCCAATAGCCAATGATGAATAAATATGTGTGCTCTAGTGGTGTCGTTAAACAAACTATCTTTGATATATCATTTGTGATGTGCTCATGGCTCACAGGGATTTAGTTTAATTGGTTGAGTGCTCGCTTGATGTGCTTGCATCACAGGATCGAAGTACCTCGGTAGATCCATTTAACTGACTGGGTTTTTATCTCATTCCAACCAGTGCACCAGAACTGGTCAAAGGCTGTGGTATGTGTTTCTTGTCTGTTGGAAAGTTCATATAAAAGATCCCGTACTGCATTAGGAAAAAAGTAGTGGTTTTTTTCTGATGACTATGAGCCAAAATTACTAAATGTTTGATATATCCAATGGCCAATAATTCATTAATCAATGTGCTCTAGTGGTGTCATTAAACAAAACTAACTTTTTCATGGCTCAAACTGGAATGATACATGTTATATATGTATGTAGTCTACTAGAGTATTTAATTGAAAATTATTCAAGCAAGGTTAATTTAACTTTTAAGGACAATTTTATTAGCAAAAGTTTAAATTTTGTAGCCACTTAGAATACAAATTATCAATTTGCTCGTTGGAGTGGGACATAGCCCAGTGGTAAAGCATTCGCTTGAAGTGTGGTCAGATTGGGATCGATCCCCGTCGGTTGGCTCCTTGAGATATTTCTCATTCCAGCCAGTTCACTATGACTGGTATATCAAAGGCCATGGTATGTGCTATCCTGTCTGTGGGATGGTACATATAAAATATCCCTTGCTGCTAATCGAAAAGAGTAACCCATGAAGTGACGACAGTGGGTTTCCTCTCTCAATATCTGTGTGGTACTTAACAACATCTCCGGTGCCATATAAAATAAATAATGTGTTGAGTGCATCATTGTAAAATAAAACATTCCTTTCTTTTGGCAAGGGACAAGTTTTTGTTTATTTAGTTATCTCTCTTCCTTACTGGAATGTGCTCTGACTGTACCCTAATTAATGCCGGCAGGGCTTCTAAATTGTGGTAGCCCCACTCCCATGGCTAGTGATATTCTGTGTTGGGCTAGTAAATAACTAATATAACTAGCCCAACGGCTAGTGGAAAAAAATCTTGTCAAATGCTGCATTTACATATTTTGTAAATATGAATATCTTCCCCCCTCTTTCCACTCCATCTAATGATTTTTAAGCTGTATCTCCCTCTTTAGGTAAAATATCTGATCATTACTATTAGTAAATTGTATTTATTTAAAGTAGGGCTAGTTAATTTTTAATCATGGCTAGTACATGTTTAAAATCACTGATCCCATGGCTAGTGGATTTTTATAAAATTCTAGAAGCCCTGAAATTTAATGCATAGGTCAAACATGGTGATAACTTTGTAGGTTTTTGCCAGTGGGAATAATATGTGTATGACATAATTAAACATGTTGGTTCCAACGAACCAGTGGAAATGGCATGTAATATGATCTTTCGTTGTCAATGACATGAGATCATCATTATGCAGGGCTAGTAAATAGTTAATATTACCATGCCCAACGGCTAGTGAAAACAAAAGATGTCAAATGAAATGCTGCATTTTAGTCTTATATTTTAAATATGAATATCCTGTAACCCACTCCCATCCACCCACCCCAATCTTAGTGTGTTTTTCTCCATCTAGGTGACATATTCGATTATTACTATTAATTAATAAAATGTAATTTACTTCAAAGTAAAGCAGGGCTAGTGGATTTTTAATCATGGCTAGTAAATTTATTAAATTACTGATCCCACGGCTAGTGAATTTTATAAAAATTCTAGAAGGCCTGCATTTTGGCTTCATAACTTCTGGCCTATTGGGCTATTACTTGTTCCAGCCAGAAAGAAAGAAAGAAATGTTTTATTTAATGACACACTCAACACATTTTATTTACGGTTATATGGCATCAGACATATGGTTAAGGACCACACATATTTTGAGAGGAAACCCACTGTTGCCACTTCATAGGCTACTCTTATGTCAATTAACAGCAAGGGATCTTTTATTTGCGCTTCCCACAGGCAGGATAGCACAAACCATGGCCTTTGTTGAACCAGTTATGGATCACTGGTCAGTGCAAATGGTTTACACCTACCAATTGAGCCTTGCAGAGCACTCACTCAGGGTTTGGAGTCTGTATCTGGATTAAAAATCCCATGTCTCGGCAGTGATCCGAACCCAGTGGAGGTCGGGACCAAGCCCTGTGGTAAAGTGTTCTCCTAGTGTACCATCCATTAGGATCAATCGATCCCTGTCAATGGGCCTATCTGTCTCTCTGTCACTGTCTGTCTGTCTGTCTGTCTGTCTGTCTCTCTGTCTGTCTCTCTGTCTCTCTCTCTCTCTCTC
>JAECMU010216325.1:0-12480 GCA_016106625.1 Dracogyra subfuscus | reverse complement strand
ATTTGGCTGTACAAATGCAATATTAACGTGCATACACACACGCACAAATGAAAGGATGAACTTGTCCCTGCACGTAGAACTGGATTCAACTGGGTTAAGTAATAATTCATTCTAACTAAAATTAGCTCCAATATTACATATGGATCTAACAGCAGCCCGTTGGAGCTCATGTCCAGCTGACCTTTCGACTAACCAAAACCAACCTTTAGACGACAAAACATGCAACAGTACACTGGTTTTTTAATTTTTATGCTATACATTAAACCGAATGATCACTTAGCGAACCAGACAAAATAATTAGATAATAATAATAGTAATAATAATAAATGGTGAATTCATGTATGGGCAACTATTTTCGTTATGAAATTAATCATATATTTTTTCATTGTTTGCCATGTATATAGCCGGCCTCCGTTTTTCAAGTCTCTATACACGGTGGTCGTTTATATTAAATTGAAAAATACATTATACGGTTGTCGTATATATAGCCACATTACTACGAATATATTTTGCCGTACTTTTTTAACTTATAAACATGAAGAGTTCTAACTTTTAAAAATTAAGCGTGTTATGGAATTCCCTCGATCGTAGTTCAAATAAAATGTTTTGGATCACACGGTAACTAGGTTTGGTATTGCAAAATGAATGTAATTTCCATTTATAACACATATTTAGAGAAATAAGGCCCACTAAATTCGTGATTGTGTGCTTTTAAAAGTCCAAATTTTATAAATATGAATACTTGAATTTTTAAAAATGTTGAATTTGGAATAGATACAAATATAATTTTAAGAGAAATAATTTTCGGAGAATTGTCATGAAATAAAGAAACAAGTCAGAAATTGTACAATTTTGAAAGGACAGCAGTTCAACCAATGGGTTCTGTGATTTAAAAAAAAAAATTACTAGATATTTATTTATAAATAGTAGGAAATGTACAGTTTTTGTCTGCAAAGGTTCATTCATGCTCTCCATACTGCTCGCCTGAAAAGTCGTAGAAGAGCTGCTAAGTGATAACAAAAAGTAAAAAAAAATAGATTTGAAATTTCATACAATTGCTTGCCTAACACCAGCTTCAGCTCACTCGATACATATCATGAAGTGGGTGATATTAAATATAAAAGGGGTAGATACAAAGTTTGTGTTTTGAACATTGCAGAGAAGAAAGTGAAAGTGTACTCCAGCTGAAGGGACTGACCCCCAATGGACTGCTACCACTAGGAGCGCTGTCTGGTGGAAAGGACACACTGAGAACAGGTCAGTCTATTAGCCAGTCTCCTTATACTTTGTTCTTTTATCCAGTTGTGTTACAGTGCTAGCTCGAACCATCTGAATAACTAATTGTTTGATATCATGAATTTCTTCCCTTCTAGTTATCTTGGCTTTGATTCATTGATGGTACCAGAGAAAAATAAAATAACTATTGGAAATAACATAAACATAATGCCATTCCATTTATTTTGTCTAACAAAAGTTATTTCAAAGTTGGGTTCAAGTGTAGAGCATAATATGAATGGTCAATTTAGCCATATTTACATTTTGCTAAATCATGTTTAATTTAGTGTGTGTGGTTACATTGCCACTGGTTTCTTTGACTGTTTTATGTGGTCACATTTCCATTTGGGTTTGTTTTTGTTGGACTTTAGGGAGGTGTGTGTGTACCAAGTGTCCCATCTGTTAAGTGCGAGGTAAGGCACTGTCATTCTAATTAAAAGTATCCTCACAGACAGTATTCTCAACTATATTATAACCATAACATTTTTAAATGTATAATTGTTAATTTCAGCTCTGAGTGGATTCTCACCATCGCACAAGATCAGTGGTTTTGAAGAAGCTAGATGTTTAGATAAGATGAATGAGAGGATGCCACCAAGAAAGGACTCTGTTAACCAAACGAACAATAAGGAAAAGGCATAATGAAATTAGCTTCGAGGAACAGTGTGCCCTACGTGTTGGGCTGAACCAGTCACTCATCCAGGAAGCTGGCTTCCTTCATCCTGTCTGAATCCACAGTTTCACTTTAGGCAATTCCTTATTTTGTGATATGTTCAGGAAGTGTGGTCTTTTTTTTTTGTGTTAAGTTTGTTGCGCTATTATTATTTTTATTATTATTTTAAATTATTTGTTTTTTTCTTTTTCTTTTTTGTTGTTTGTTTTTGTTTAAATGTAGATTTTATTTTCCTTTCTGTCGATCTAGTCACATGAACAACTTTGACTATATTAAGATGTGGTTAGACAGCTTTCTGTGCACAAGTGACTGGAGTGGCACTTCTAATCCAGTGAAACGGGACTAACCTGCTATGTTGCTGACGACAACCACCACACCCTGGACATTGCCAGTTTCACGGATCTAGAATGTGGTATTGATCATACCAGCCGTTGATTGGAGAAATAATCTGCATTTAAAAAATGGACTATATGATCTGAAAGAAGCACCCAGATGCTTGCAAATTTGGATTTGACCAGTTCAAAGAGTGGATAATCGTCATCTCGCGATATATGGACTCCCAAAACATTTAAAAGAAGCCAATTTGAGGACTGGATAAACCAGCAAATGGGAATTGGCTCACTTTAAAAAAAAAAAAAAAAAAAATAGAACAAAGAAAGGAAAAAAACAACTGTAGTAACACATTAAAGAAGATTATTAAATATATTGCCAACATTTTTTTTTTTTGGAGCCATGTTGGCTGTTTATTTATTTTTATTTAATTTTTCTTTCTTATTTATTAGTTAAGTGTTCAAATTTTCTTAATTGTCCATAATGACAAACCTGTTTTCGTGTCGCCTAAACTTTGATATTCACATGTATATTGTAACATTATTTGCACTCCATTGGATGAATTGGGTTTTTTCTTTTTTTTAAACTTTTATTGAGTGTTATTTAAGCTGCCTCACCATATATAAAACCCATTTTAGTGATGACAAGTATATGGATTTCAGCAGCTTGAGTTCTCGAGAAAGATTAAAATGTTAAATTTCCAAATGACAAATTATGAATTGCTATAATTAATGAAGCAGTTTAATTCCAATATAGGCAAATGTTCTGATGGTGTGCATTCATATATTACCCCAACAGGATTGTTAATGCCCTTGATTAGACAACTCTCCTAGAAATGTCTGCTGACATGCAAAAGGAAAGGATTTGGGTTTTTTAATGTCACCTCAGCATATTTTTAAACTATGGCTGTTCGGTGTCTTGACATGTTTATTTCCACACTACTGTGAGAGATAAAGTAGCAAAGGATGCTTTATATAAGAATGAGGACACTGTTGAATGAGGACTAGATATGGGTGTTGGGCTAAGTGTTGAGTGCCACATCAGTTATAAAAGTGAGTTGCATGCATGTGGTACTGAATGATTTGCTAGAATAGCAAACCTGTAGAGAAACCAATAGCAAAGTTGTTTTACTAAATAAATTGGCTATGACATTTCGGACACTGAAATGTATGAATGTGGTATTATTGTTTGACAAAAGATACCTTATAGTTATTGTAATATGTATTCATTGAAGGCTATTTTTATTTTGTTGTTGGACATGTTATGTGGTAATGTAAAAGTATTGGTTTTTGTTGAAGTTCTGAAAATTGATAACATTATACAGGGTAACAGTACTTAATATCTTATTTTCAAAGACTTCCATGACATGCTCTGATATGATATCACTGGGCCATACATCTCAGCTGCTGCTGCTGCTGCTTTGAAATGGGCTTGTGGATTCTTACTGATAATAAAGAGGTTGCAAATTATTACACACAATACAGTGCCAAAAATTGGTTGACATGGTCACAATATCAGCAAATAGTGCATGTTGGTGACAAATTTATAATTGTATATGAATTTGTTACATGTAACTAATCACTAGAACCACAAATGAGTGAACACCATTCTAAAATTGAGAAGCATTTCTTTGTATTTTATTTTTAGAAAATCTTAAACTATTAAATCTAAATACAAAGTAATTTATACAAAGAGTATATTTCTGCAACCGGCTAATTACCTTGAAATTTCATCAATAGAAGTATCTTGTTTGGCTGATGGTAGAAAATGTGCCAAAGGGTAGCTTTTTCAGTTGAATGAAAGAAGTTGAAATCCATTTAGTTGTTCACACTAGTTAGTCACCATGTAGCTATGTCTTTTTGAAGATGTAAAACCGTTTTTGTAGATCTGTTCGTTGAAAAAGATGTTTTACTCTTTTTTTTCTTTTTTCTTTTTTCATTTAATACTTTCCCTCCATAAGAGGGTAAGTTGCTTAAAAGGGAATGTTGACTGTTAATGTATTTAAAACTGGCATTTCATTGCCCAGTGGTGTAAATGTTAAGTTATTATATATAATATTTCCCATTCCCATCTTGAATGTAAAGATTTAACTATTTTCCTACATTTGAATGAATTTCACATATCCCTTATTTTGCTCACGTTCTCCTGCTAGTTGTGTGTAACCATTTAACTTGCCAATTTTTTTTATAGTGAGTATGTTTTAATCACTGTTTTCTTTTCTGAAAGTGTTTGTTAAAAGCACAAAAGGGCTTTTGTACTATTTGCACACATTTCTAGGATCTTCCGTATGTTGGATATTTTTATGTGTTGTGAAACAAATGACGGATTCTTGTAGACTACTATATTATCTCTTGTATAGATCATGAGGACAGTTACGTGGCTTTGGCTTTACTTTCATCATTTGCCAGAAAAAAAGACCATTGGGATTTAAGTTTTTTTATATACATTGTCAATGATGTAAGCATCGGCCAGAAGGCTTCGAAAATTCACAGAATAAAACTGCACATCCCTTTAAAGGTTAACCTCATAATAAATAGTTATAACCAAACCAAACAAAAAGGTTTTGTCAAATTGTAGTAAATGGCATTACATGTTTTTCTTAACAATAAAGGCTATTTAAATTTTATTTTTAAAATTGTTGAAAATCTTGCATTTAAAAGTGACCATTTTTACACAGCTGTGTAGCTATGTATTGACATTGAGCAAAGGTGAGTCGCATGTCGTCCTTGTGTTCCAATACAGTGTGGGACATTTAATGCAAGTATTTTGTTAAATACTTTGGAACACTTACAACAAAGCAAAAGTAGGAAAAACATGTTTTATTTGTACTTTGGAATACAACAAAGTATATGGTAAAATGAATTAAACTGTAGTTCATAGTTGACAATTTTATTATAAAGTTAACCTTTAAAATGTGTAATAACTCATATCAACAACTCATTCCATTACTATTTACTTCACATTGTTAAAGAACATACTGAATTATTTGCATAAATGTGTATACGCCAACTGTTTAAACATCTACTATGTTGGTTAAGTTAGTTTGGTTGCCAAGGTTTTTGTAACGAATGGCTTCCTTTTCAGAGTAGGCATATTGTGATTGTTTATTAGAAAATATTCAAACAATTGCTTTTCTAGGGATTTTGAACAAACCAGGAGAAATCGAAGAATAAATTGCCATTTTTTTTTAAATGTTTCTGTTGTAAACATGAATCTTTTCTGAATATCCAAATATGGATTGTACTTTAAACAGAAAACAAAAGCTAGATTCAGTACTAGAATAAATGCCCGTTGATTGGAGATGGTGTTTACATGTAGAATCTTCGTATAGCCATCACGATGTAAAGTACGTGTATTTAGCTATTGTGTGCATGAACGTGCACGCACACGCTCTCTCATTTCAGAACATAAACATGAATCTTTTTACACAGTAGCCATGTTCAAGCCTATACGATGCCGATTTTAAGGTGATGATGAACATGTACAAGCACATGAAAATAATGTTGAGTATATTCATGTTTTAAATTCGGCTTAGTTGTTCGTATCCCTGTTTGTGGTGTGAGTAATTTTCCTGTTATAAGTGGACATTCTTGGTACAACATGATCCCAAGTTATTCAAATCTTAATGTCGTGCACTTAAAGAGGCAATGCACTGAAATGTTAATGTTCAGGTATTAAGTTTAGGAGGACTGGACTTGCATAATAACCATAATATTTGAAAGATGTGAAGGTTTTGATGCCACGGTTGTTATGCCATACTCTTTATTACAAACGAATGCACAAATATTAAATGCACCTATGTTAAGATGGTTTAGTGTCAAAATGTTTTATTCTCTCTGGGTAGCAGTGTATCTTTAACGGAAAACGCCTACAAATTAAGTTTTTAATTATTTATTGGGGTTTTAGTTTGGTTTGTATCCATATTTGAAAATCATAATCCTATGATTACAACTAATGTTGAATACTTGGAACTTGTCATTTGTCTTGTTTCTTGTTCTGTGTTATTTGCAGGTGGGAGTGGCATTGGGAAATACAGTATTTAAAAAAGCAGATAATTTATGACATTGGTATTAATGGTGGGTGTGTTCAAACCAAATTTCATGTATTTTTGTTAAATTTGATAGCTTTAAACAAACTATTTTGCTAACAAATTATTTCTCTTTTGACTTTCAATATAACACTGCAATCGCACAGAAAATAAGTTGCTTAATCCAGGATATTTAAATTTAAGGAGAGCATCAAGTACTTTGAAATTGTAGCATGTTTTCTGTACGTAAGATTCATTTAATGTACTTAACTATTTTGCACAGAGTATAATGGCGTGATACTTGTTATTTAAGTACCTAATTGAACCATGAGTCGTATAAGTTTTGTTGATTATTAAATATATTTACAGATTTTATATATATTAAAATGTGTGCTTGAAAGTCTGCACAGTTTGAGCAATTTCTTTCTTAAAATGAAATGCTGTTAATGGAGTATTGTTGTTGAATTCCTTATATTGGTGGTTTATCACTGTTGGTATTTATTTTTTGTTGAAAAGTGAACAAAACTAAGCACAGCTGTCTTTTATGTAATTGTATGCAATTCGCAAGAAATGCTGTGAAGACTATTCGTACATTTTTGTTTTCTTCTGTTTTTGGAATTATAGTTTTTCTTTGAAATTTAGTGTGCTTTTCAAAACCAGTACATCATTATTACTTGCTTGATAGTTTCCCATGCATAGAAATAGTTACCTTGTATTGCAAATGTGCATATGCAACATTTCATAAAATCCCATTTGTTTATTGTGCTGATCAATAAAAAATATTTATTTGTAAACAAGTCCCAATCTATGCTCTGTATTAATCAGTGTACAGGCTTCTTCAAATATTTTATGTCAGTAGTTGGACTTTGTTTTTGATGAGCTCCAGGGCCTGTACTGGGTTAATCTTTGAACCTGGACAGAAGGGTCAAATAATTAATTTAGTCTGTTTACCTGTCCTTTGTCAAAATCATTTACTTTGTTTAAAACCAGTTTCAGGTGTAATATGCTACATACTGTTTAATGTAAATATACAAGAAGTAATTGCCAAAAATAATGCAGTTCAGTAATAACATCCAGTGACCATTTCTTGAGCATAAATTTTTGTTGCTGCCATGTATTTTTATTCGGGTAGTAAAGTGAGTGGTGTTTAAGTTAGAAAGAGATCACTCCAAAACTCTAAAACATATATTGATGATTGTGACATAACAACAAAGTTACTATATGGAGGTTTTAGACCAAACTGAAAAATAAAACAATTCTGCAAATGCAGGTGTAAAAAAGGTGATTAAAGCTACTCTTAGTAGGAGGGAGATGATTTTTAGTTTAAAAAACACCACATGAAACTTAACATTTGTATCTTATGAAAAGTAGATGTGTATTAATTTGTCCCAACATTCTCAAACGTTCTTTATTCAAAATTAGTCCAGTAAATTACAAGTCTTCCTCAATGACCAAAGACTATCTCTTTAACAAAGTTTAACGTATTTAGGTTCCCTGGCAAATTTATTAGTGCTAAAATTGATATTGTATAGTCATACAATTAGGAAATGTTCAAGGATGTAACTTGGGTGAATTGAGGTGGTAGTGGCTATGTGGGATTTAAACACATCATCTGGTAGGGTTTTAAATATAAAAAAGGATATACATACTGTAGTTTCTGGAACAATGATTGTCATCAAACAAGGTGAGTGTTAAATGAAATTTATTTTAAGCATTAAAATTGCATAAAAGTTGATATACAGGTGTGGCTTTTGATTTACTGATGTGCAGATTCTATTGGCACATACTGGTGGGTTGGTGGGTTTTTTTTTTTTTTTTTTTAAATGAGAAGTTGTGTGTTTAATGAATTAAAACCGCCATTTTATTTGTTTTAAATTTATATATTTATTGCAAAGCATCATTTTGTGTTTGCTTATACAGTGAAACATTTCTGCATTGTAAAATCACAATTAATTAAAATTTGAAATACAGCATTTTGTTGCATTCATGTCAAAGTTTATACTTTTTTTTTTTAAACATTTTTAATTGTCTCTTAAGAATATTTTTGTGCATACTGTGTAAAATCCTGCATTGATCTTTGGGAAATGACTGCATTCCACTGTGAGAAACAGAACATTTTATAGCTGTATTTGCCATCGTGAATCTTTACCTTTGCGTGTACCACCGACAGGTTCTAACATCCATACAGCTGGCTTGTTTAACTTGTAATATTTCTTTTCCATGAAGATATTTCTCTACTGTTATGACATGTGATGTATAAACAATGTTAGATGTTGCACTTTTTTTATTGAAATTAAATCCTTCATTCATACTTTTCGACTTTTCAGTGTTTGTCATTTTCTAGGAAATAATTTAGATATTTCAGCGTTTAAAAAGTGTTTGCTGCACGCTCAGTTGAAAAATAGAAATAATATGGCTCTGTGAATATTGGAAGACTTGTTTAGGAACTTGCAAACTACGGGACAGAAAGATATGTTTGTTGGGACTGCTGTTAAGGCATGGTCTAGTCCATGAAATTTTAAAGGTAAAACAGTGTCTGACAGAGATTTTTATTTTACACCTATCATGTTACTATTTGCAAATTCTATTTATTAATGTAGAGTTGTGTACCTTTTATATATATTATATATATTACATATTATATTATATACGAAGAGTTAACTCGTGAAAAGGCATTTACTGCTGTGGCTCCGGGTGAAGCACCTTGCACCCTGTGATGGTAGTAGGTATGCCCATTATCACTGGGACAAATAGCTTAAGGAAGATCCCTGATTCTGGGCACAGTACACCATTACAAGCACTGATGCTTACTGTGTAATGTGGTTAATGCACCATGTCATTATTGCCTTGTATAGAACAGTTTTTATTATTATCAACTTCTATGTTTACAAACTTTGACCTTTTTTCATTATTTGTTAATTGTCAAGGCATTGTTGTAAAATCATGCATGTATTCATAACTGTAAATTCTGTGTTGAAATTTAAATTAAAAAATTAACAACTTCAAACACTGCGCCAGTCTGGTTTTGTTGCTAATGATACGACTTGTACCCTTGTTTCCTTTGTAAGAGTATTTAGGAATAGGGGGAAATACTGCTCGTGTCGGCGGTAAATTGCGTTTTAAGTTTGGTTCTGAGAGGATACTTATAAAATTGTACTACAAGTTGTTTGGGGGTTTTAGGGTTTAACTACATATTTAAAATTTACTAAATAAATAATCAAGACACAAGTTAGCTGTTACTTTACATTCTGTCTGATGTCTTCTCCATGCTAAGATTTATATTTCGTCTTTCAACCACTGGATAAGCTTCAACAGAAAGGATAGTATCATTACGGAAAACTAGTGAAATAGGTTAGCGACAAAATGTTAGCCTGATGAAAATTATTGCAGTTAAGAATTAAGAACAGCACACTGCTGTATTTTTATAAAACAATTTCGGTTTGCATTTACATATCTTGGGCAAAATAAATTTACACGGCAGTCGACGTTTGCTACTCTTTTTTTTTTTCTTCCCCTGCCCCCTTCTTTCACATGTCAACATTTGGTTCAAGGTTGATTCCAAGAGAGGACTTCGCAAAGTGATTGTCCTCGCCCATGACCCAATTAATGTCGCCTCAGATTGGAAAATTTTAATTGATTGTTGTAACTTTTTGGTAAGTTATGTTGGTCGTTTTGGAGGATTAACTTTGCAACAACAACAAAGCCGTGATTCACAGCTACTGTTATCTTCATTTAATGGATGACCTTTATGATGATAGGTTTTTGGGTTCACACCGCCATTATAAGAGCAGGTTAATTTAGAACTGCTTAACCAGTGGTTAACCACCCCCCACCCCTTTCAAAAAAATTAAATCTAGAGAATAAATTAAGACAAATGTTAAAAATTTGAAACCGGCAAAGGTTTCCATAACACAATGTGAAATCTACACTTTTTTATTTTGTTGTGCAAACCTAAAAGACACGTATTAAAGTAACTCCGGGTTAATTAAACTGCGTTGAACAACTGAGCCCACGTATACAGTTGCGGTCTTATAAAATTGCATGGCCATTTGGAATGTTTAACTTCAGTGATGACTTTTTTTGTTTGGAATGAATATTCAAGTCATTTAATCTTAAATCATAAAATTCCACTAAATAATGGTCTAAATTGAACACTTGTGTGCCCCAACGTGACACCAGGATACAAACCTTGTTTAAAAATTGCTGGAGATCTTCAGGACTTCTTTGGCATGTTTAACCCCTTGGAGAGGAAACAGAACCTTTAACTGCTATGAGGTGTGCGATTAAACCACCGCGGTGGATTCCCCATTCCAAGCAGTGCTCTACGACTGATGTATCAAAGGCTATGGTATGTGTTGTTTTGTCTGGAAATGCACATAAAAGATTTGTTGCTAATGGAAACATGCAGCGGATTTCTTCTAAAGACTTAATTACCAAATGTTTGACGTCCATGATTAATAAATCGATGTGATCTGGTGGCTTCGATAAATAAACCAAACACTAAACTGTGGCCTCTAAAGGAGGTATTTTTGTGGATTCGTTGCAAAATTTATTGGTTGACTTAATTTCACATGTTTTTCATCATTTCGTTGCAAGTCGTCATGGCTTTGAAAGAAAGAAATGTTTTATTTAACGACGCACTCAACACATTTTATTTACGGTTATATGGCGTCAGACATATGGTTAAGGACCACAGATTTTGAGAGGAAACACGCTGTCGCCACTTCATGGGCTACTCTTTCCGATTGGCAGCAAGGGGTATTTTATTTGCGCTTCCTACAGACAGGATAGCACAGACCATCGCCTTTGTTGAACCAGTTATGGATCACTGGTCGGTGCAAGTGGTTTACACCTACCCATTGAGCCTTCCGAAGCACTCACTCAGGGTCTGGAGTCTGTATCTGGATTAAAAATCCCATGCCTCGACTGGGATCCGAACCCAGTACCTACCAGCCTGTAGACCGATGGCCTAACCACAACGTCACCGAGGCCGGTTCATAGCTTTGTATCACTAGTTTAAAATAATTGTATATAGATAAAAGTATAACACGTGTAGTTTGTAAGAACGCTCGCCGGTTCTATTGATGTCTCGAGTTTGGATACTACATATATTACATATTTTCAAGTTAATTTCTGGCATATAAGTTGTCCCATAAGGGTTGTAACGTCCAGGGATACCTGGGAGCATTCAGAAACTTTATGAAGACATTTGGACGCATCAATGACCTAATGCAATTCCATCATTTGAACATTGTCATACCTATTTATCATTTTTTGGTGGAACTTGCACATGTATTATGTCATAGTTTTAGATGAAGTGTCTGACTTGGCTATGGTGGCAGTACTCTTGACTAGTGCCGCCGATAGGACAAGATAGGCTTAACTTTTTGCCAACACCTTATATTATAACGGCTTTGACAGTGATTCACGAGTACATATCATCACAGCTATATTTATTCCAGTGAGCTTTGTTCTGTGCTGGTTTTTAAACAGGTGGGCCAAAGAACATTTGGCCCCCCAGTTTTCGAGTGGGGGGGGNNNCTCTGGATTTTAAAAAACAACAAAAATACACACACACACACACACATTTTACGAGCTTTGTATGGGTTTAAAACCATGTTTTTTTATGAGTTTTAGTATTATTTAAAGGGACATACCCTAGTTTTTAAACACTAAGCCACAGTTTTGACTATTAGAGGGTTTTTTTGATAACTGAAATCATACTTTGCTTAAATTTTATTGTTTAAAGTACCGGTATCCATTTCCGTACATTCGAAGTGTTTTTGGTCATCCGTATATTTTTTAATATCACAAAATGCATTTCTCATATTTTTAAAAAGGCACGTGCCTCTGAGAAGTAACAGTTATGCAGTCGAGTTTTATTCTATTTTAGAGGGTATTTCACCATTTTAAAGTCAAAGACTCATGTTTCACTTAATTGTAACTTTATCAAAATGTGTTACAGGTTTGTAAATTAAACTAAACTTAATGTTAATTTTCATGAACTGAAACTAGGGTATGTCCCTTTAATATCAAGTGGCAATTTGTGTGTGGTGAGTGCGTTGTTAAATAAATCATTTCATTCATTCATTCATTCACCAGAGTGGTATCCTGCCTTTTCTTATTGAAAAACAAAACAAAATTACCACTCCTTTATTTCAAATTTAATGCATTT
>JAECMU010216321.1:6695-21123 GCA_016106625.1 Dracogyra subfuscus | reverse complement strand
AGTGACTGTACTCTCTCATAAATTAGTATTTTAGTTCCCATTCCAGACAGAACTATATGGCTCCCTCTCAGTGGGTATTTTCCGTATGAACAAGACCTACTCCCTTTCTTTGCTTGATGTGCGGTTGGTTTAGGATAGATCCCCATCAGTGAGCCCATTGGGCTATTTCTCATTCCAGCCAGTGCATCATAACTGGTGTATCAAAGGTCATGGTATGTTCTACCCTGTCTGCTTATTAAAAAGAGTAGCCCATGGAGTGGCAACAGTGGGTTTCCTCTCTCAATATATGTGTGGTCCTTAACCATATGTCTGACACCATATGACAGTAAATAAAATGTGTTGAGTGTGTCGTTAAATAAACCATTTCCTTTCCTTTACGCCCTTTCTGTTAAATACATTCTATTTCAATCTGAACTAATCTCTATCATCTGGATATTACCTATTTCAGCCAGTTCTTCATGACAGGCTGCAGTTTATGCTATCACTGCCTGTAGGAAGTCACATATATAAAAGATCCCTTGCTTCTAACTGGAGTGCAGTTTAGCTCTTTTGGCTGAGTGCTTGCTTGATGTGCTTGCATCGCATGATCGAACCACATTGTTGGATCCATTCAGTTGATTGGTTTTTTCTCGTTCTAACCAGTGCACCACAACTGGACAAAGGCCATGGTATTTGTTTTCCTGTCTGTGGAAAATTGAATATAAAAGATTCCTTTCTGCAATAGAAAAAATGTAGCAGGTTTCCACGAGTTAAAGTGACCAAATATTTGACATCAATTCTAAACGACAAAACCATGGCGCAGTCAAAATCGTATCCCTGCACAAGGCAGAGTCCAGAGGACGTTCAATACAAGGTCGTGATAAGTTTCCATGATCCACTATGGGGCCTCCTGTTCAGAAAGACCAATTTTATATTTCATTTATTCATTCATCAGGTCTCGAGCTAATACTTAATTTTAGAGAGAAATTACTTCTCTCTCCAGACCTTGAGACGGAGATGTTTTTAACCAGAGGGAGACTTGAATTTTGTTATGTACTATGTTAAACATCATTTATTCATTCATCAATACTTACTTTTATTTCCAACTATGGATTAAGCATGCTGTCATGGATGCATGTATCAGCTATCTGGGTTTGCGGTTAGTTCTTGGTGGTTAGTGAAAGAGAAGTCTGTCTCATGGCCTTACACACTTAGTAAAGGACCACACAGATATTGAGAGAGGAAACTCGCCATCACTATGGGCTACTCTTTTTTTATTAGCAGCAATGGATCTTTTATTTACGCTTCCCACAGGCAGGATAGCAAGTGGTTTACACCTACCCATTGAGCCTTGAGGAGCACTCACTCAGCCATTGGAGTCGGTATCTGGATTAAAAATCCCATGCCTCGACTGGGATCTGAACCCAGTACCTACCAGCCTGTTGGCCGATGGCCTAACCTCGACACCACCAAGGCCGGTCTCAAATCTGGAAAGCCAGAATACAATTTGGCAATCAGTGAACCATTTATGTAAATCTACTGAATGTTGAAGCATGTCTGGTACTGCATGTACAGTGAAACCTCTCAAAACTGGACCCTCTGTAAACTGGAATCCCCTCAAAACCAGACCCTCTGTAAACTGGAATCCCCTCAAAACCGAACATTTCTCATGGGCCCTTTTTAAATATCTATACATAAGAAAACCTCTGTAAACTGGATACCTCTTAAAACCAGACTTTTACTTGGTCCAGAGGGTGTCCGGTTTAGAGGAGTTTCACTGTAATAGGAAAGGTACTCCAAGAAAGGTAAAGTAAGAAAATGTTTTATTAATGATGCACTCAACACATTTTATTTACGGTTATATGGAGTTGGATGTATGGTTAAGGACAGAGGAAATCAGCTGTCACCACTTCATGGGTTACTATTTTCGATTAGCAGCAAGGGATCTTTTTATATGCACCATTCCATAGACAGGATAGCACATACCACAGCCTTGACATACCAGACATGGTGCACTGGCTGGAACAAGAAATAGCCCAATGGGCCCACTGGCGGGGATTGATCTCAAACTGACCATGCATAAAGCTATGTCTCGCCTCATACTAAAAAGGAGCAATATTCAAATGTGGAAAGCCAGAATACAATTTGGCAATCAATGAACCATTTGACACATGCGTATGTACATCTACTAAATGTTGAAGCATTTCTGGTACTAAATGTAATAGGAAAGGTACCCTGGGAAAGGTGTTCAAGACACTGGGCTGTTTTTCAGTTTCATGAACTCGTATAAACTGAGCTGTATCAATATGATCACACACAGTCCAAAATGAGAATGGATAATTGTCAGGTAGTCAAATGTCAGAGCCCACTGTTTGCACTAGCTGGATGGGATCACACATAATTACATGAGCAAACTGTGGTGAGTCTCGGAGGTATGAGAAAGAATACCAGAACGGCATTAAATCGTGACAATAATAATAATTGTTTCTCATTTATCTTTTGAAACTAATAAATTCAATCAAGAATAGTGCAAGGCAAATGAAACTTGAAGAAATGAGACAGTTTCTGTTCACTGATAATAATGAATATGAATAAGAAGTTTGTTTTGTTTAACAACACCACTAGAGCACATCGGCTATTGGATGTCAAACATTTGGTCATTTTGACAGTCTTAGAGAAGAAACCCACTACATTTTTTCATCAGTAACAAGGGATCTTTTATATGCATCATCTCACAAACAGGATAGCACATACCACAGCTTTTGATATACCAATTGTGGTGTACTGGTTAGAATGATAAATAGCCCACAAACGGCAGATCGATCTCAAACTGGCCACACATCAAGCAAGCACCTTACCACTGGGCTATGTCCTGCCACTATAGTGGTTAGATAAAGTTTTTTAACATTAATATTTCTATACTAACAAGATTATTTGTATAGAACTAGAGAAAATTTATTATTGTGCATCTTCCAAAGTATATTTATTGTTATTGTTTTGTTTTTATAGTCTTGTATACAAAATGTATAGGTAAGAGGATCTAGTCCAGTCGATAAGTACAGTGCTTGCCTAAGGTGCTTGCATTGTGGGATCAAATCCCCTCAGTGGGCTCATTCCCTAATGTGGGGTTCTCCCCCATCCCAACTGGTATATATATATGGTATGGTATGTCTGGGAAAGTGGATATAAAAGATTCCTTACTACTAAAGTTGACGACAATAACTTTTTGCACACTTGGTTTGGGTTTGTATACAATAAATATCTTACCGTAATTTAACTTGAAATCCATATTTCGTAAAAGGTACAATTTTTTAATCTCAAGATTTTCTTCAAACACATTCAGGTGCATTAGTAATGTTTAAAAAAAAATGTCGGTAGCAATTTTGCTTTTGAATTTTTCCAGTTTCTTAAAACGGAAATGTCATGTACCCAGTGTATGGTTATTGTAAGGAGATTCAAAGTGATGTTATTGGGATACTGATGTCATTCATATTCAAAATTAGCTGTATTATTTCAATGCTTCACCACATTAAAATAAAAACTGGTCTACTAACCCCTGTCAAATTTCTATAACAAGCAGACAACACTTTTTACAGGTTGGTAATTATTTTTTGTTTTTATAATTCTGGACAAAATATTAATTTTAAGTTTCAAAAGATGAAACAAATAAGAAGTACCTTTTGTCAACTATATCATATCAAAACATTAGCGTTAGATATGTTTTATTTACTGTGTATGAAGCCAAAACAAGGGTGCAAAAAGTGACTGTTGTCAACCTTAACAGAAAAATTTAGCAGGTTTTCTCTCTAAGACAGTAATATGTCAGAATTACCAAATGTTTGACATCCAATGGCCAAAACTTAAAGGGACATACCCTAGTTTTTAAACACTAAGACATAGTTTTGATTATTAGAGGTGTTTTTTAATAACTGAAATCATACTTTACTTAAATTTTATTGTTTAAAGTATCCATTTCCATACATTCGAAGTGTTTTTGGTCATCCTGATGTTTTTTAATATCACAAAATGCATTTCTCATACTTTTAAAAAGGCACATGCCTCTGAGAAGTAACAGTTATGTAGTCAAGTTTTATTCTATTTTAGAGGGTATTTCACCATTTCAAAGTCAAAGACTCATGTTGGACTCAATTGTAACTTTATCAAAATGTGTTACAGGTTTGTAAATTAAACTAAACTTAATGTTAATTTTCATGAACTGAAACTAGGGTATGTCCCTTTAATGAATCAATATGCTCTAGTGGTATTGTTAAACAAAATCGTTAACATTAACCATACCAAAATATATACAAAACATGAAGCTATAAAAATATAAATTTTCAAGTTTCTTATGCAGCAATATATATCTTTTTATTGTTTGTTTTTAGACAAATTCAACTTTGTTTATTTGATCTCACATACAAGATAAGAAACATAAACATAAAATTGCTCTAAAATGGAAATATTTTATCTGTTTGGTTAAATGAAAAAAGGGAATGTTTAAACACCAATGAGAAAAATAGAATATGTAGATATCACATTCACTCGTTATCACTGTCAACTGGAAAATGAAGAGTTTCCCAGCATGTGGTAGATAAGTGTGTGTGTGGTGTGTGGTTGTGGGCGTGTTGTACCAGTGTGTACAGGTGCATGATTCATTTCATTCATGTTTGGAATTATACACCTGGGATCCAACATAAGACAAAGCATTATGTTATTTGATACTGAATTAATGTTTTCACAAATAGGTATATGCAAAAGGTGTGTTTACATTACTGTGAATGATCTCAAATGCATGATACAGGTGTGTTTTCATTACTGTAGACATGTTTTTAAACTTTGTATATGCAAAAGCTGTGTTGGCATTACAGTAGATGGTGTTTTCAATGTTATCCAACCTGTGAGAAATAAAAGAAAATTGCTTTTATGGTACAGTTAGTGTACATTACATTTACAATAAACCTATAGTAGCAAAGTATTTCAGTGAACATGTGTACAGTCAAACCTGGCTAAACTGGATCATGCTGGGGACGATGTTTATCAGATTTACACAGTATTCAGTGTTTAGAGGATCGTGTTGTAGAATTTAGAAAATGAAGGACTATGAAAATTTGCTGGTTTTGACAGGATTCTGGTTTGTTCAGGGTCCAGTTTATACGCATGTTTTACTGTTTAAGGAAATCTATGTTATATTATACAGTTAATTAATAAATATATATATGTGTGTAGAATTAGAAAAAAGAAGAAACCTCATCACATTTTAAACTATGGCTCTTTGCTGTCTAACATGGTTATTATTTCTTATTGCAATCAACATTTAGTTAAAGAGTAAGAGACGAAACACACCTGTACCACATAGGCTATGTACCGGCCTCGGTGGCACAGTGGTTAAGACATCTAACTACAGGATGGTAGGTACTGGGTTCGGATCCCAGTCGAGGCATGGGATTTTTAATCCAGTTACCAACTCCAAACCCTAAGTGAGTACTCTGCAAGGCTCATTGGGTAGGTGTAAACCACTTGCACCGACCAGTGATCCATAACTGGTTCAACAAAGGCCATGGTTTGTACTATCCTGCCTGTGGGAAGTGCAAATAAAAGATCCCTTGCTACCTGTCATAAAAGAGTAGGCTATGTGGCTGCAGCAGGTTTCCTCAACAAACCAAAAACTCAGTGTCAGCATGACCATATGTTTGACGTCCAACAGCTGATAAGATAAAAAAAAATCGATGTGCTTTAGTGATGTTAAATAAAACAAACTTTACTTTATATACATTTTCACTGACTAAGGTAACACATCCTACAGCCTTTGATGTACTGGTATAAGGGGCACTAACTGAGACAAGGGTAAAACAATGACTCAATTTGAGTACTACAGTCAGTTCACTTCAGTTTAGCACTATATACCATTATAAGCTACATTCTCCTGCATAGAACTTGAAGGATGTTTGTTAACATTATTTTATTTTTTTGCCTTACATTACTGTAAAACTTGGCTTGTGAGTGAAATCTGCTGACAAGCTGAACCGTTTTTATGAATTATTTCTTTCACAACACCAACTTTTATGTATGTGTCTGTCAGTAGATTGTTTGACTGAACCCAAACTGTAAACAAACCCATTGATAGCAGCTTCTCCATGGGCAATTCAGTGTTCCCAGGAGAGCAGTCTAACTTGCTCCTTCAGATCTGGCTCATTTGAGTCTGACAAATGCTCTCAGTATATAATGGCTCACAGGCCATTTAATGTGGCTTCACCACAATTTTTTCCACCATTGCAAGAAACCATTCCTTCAGCTTTATCTTTGACCTTCAATCTAAGCTGTTTAAATTTCTCAGTGGAGAAATAAAAACAGTTTTACCATTTTATTTCATCGCAGTCATAACAACTGTCAATAGTAATTGTTTCTTTATGTTTTTGCCTCTTTTGAAGAAATGGGACAATTTGATGAAATAGGCCATTTGAATGAAAGTGAGTATTTTGGATTGAATGCTTTGTGGTGAGATCACAACACTAATGGCTTCATGAAGCACTAATAATAAAAAGAACACAATGAACACATCAGATTGTTTCCACATTAATTATCTGAAGTTCTTATTACCATTATAACATAATGACTTCATTACCAGTGTCAATATGTGTATGTTGATTCAGTGAGTTGATCAGTTTTAAAACCAACATCTGTACTTTAAAAGTTGATATTTAAAGCAAACTTCTTGCGCCCAGGACAGGCGTGTGCTACAACAGCTTGCTCTGAATGTGCATGTAAAGCCCTATGACCTGACGTGACCTGCAAACTTCTATTGCTCCATGTGCACAAACCAGCCTCGGTGCCAATATGGTTAGGCCATCGGTCTACAGGCTGGTAGATACTGGGTTCAGATCCCAGTCGAGTCATGGGTTTTTAATCCAGATACTGACTCCAAACCCTGATTTAGTGCTCCGCAAGGCTCAATGGGTAGGTGTAAAACACTTGCACTGACCAGTGATCCATAACTGGTTCAACAAAGGCCATAGTTTGTGCTATCCTGCCTGTGGAAAGTGCAAATAAAAGATCCCTTGCTGCTAATCTGAAAGAGTAGCCCATGAAGTGGCGACAGCAGGTTTCCTCTCAAAATCTGTGTGTCCTTAACCATATGTCTGATGCCATATAACCGTAAATAAAATGTGTTGTGTGTGTCGTTAAATAAAACATTTCTTTCTTTCTTTCTTTCCATGTCCACAACATTATACAGTGAAACCAGTCTAAACAAGACCCTAAACAAATTTTAATCTTGTCATAATCGGCCAAGTTGATCATGTCAGGGACCTAATATACCTATCTAAATTGAATAAATATTAGGTGCCTGTTCACTGTAACTTAATTTGCTTTCTTAGGATAATATATACATAAGACTATATTATAATTCATGAAATCTATTAAATTGTTAATCATTGAATAAAAAAAAAAAAATCTTTAATTTTTTGTTTAATCAATCAGAACCATGAGTGACATTGTATCAAATTCTATAACAACAATACATTCTATAGCATAAACATGCAAACATCTTAATATAGTTGCATGCAGGTTAAATGCCCTACTATAAAACAAAATATATTTCTGTTAGGCCCTGCTGTGCTATCAAGGTTCTGGATTTAATTGTCACAGATTGATATCTATGTTCTGTTGAGCCTTAATTCCATTGTGCTGTATGGGGAATCACGCAGACCTGATCAACAAAGATTTCTGCGTATCTGGGAAATTGCTGTGGGACTGAACCTTTATCTGGGAGAGATGCTACTAATTAATTGTTCACTGAGTGGCTACACATAATTGGTATTACAAGACAGGAAATTACATTGTGGTTCAATCGGACTAGAATCAAGTTATTTCAGTTGTGGGCCCCTGGCTGAAAGGTTCATAACGTGCAATGAATCTCATACCATCTCAAATATACAAATTAATAAAAACTGAAATCATGACTGGATCGCATGGAAATAAGGTGTGTATTAACACAGCATCTATATAATACTGTGTTTGTCCACTATGTGGAGATGTTTCTTTAAAAAAGGTTATAACATTGTAAAATAAGATGAATTATTTTGCATAATAACATTTTATTAAAGAAGCTGTTTTAAAGTTGCATAGTGACCAAGAATATGTATTAATATTTTCTTGTGAAATGTAATGCTAGGAGCAGACTGTCAGTTGTCAGTATGAAGTTGACCAATTTGACAGTTGTGTTGTAATTTCCTCAACTTCTGACTAAGGGCAGGTGCGCTCATATTAACAACTAATTGGTAGTACTAGTTGCACACAACGAAACTTGAGTTGTAAGTGTGCTCAGACTAGCAAGTGAACAGTCGTAGAAGCTGTGAGAGCAGAAAGTTGGCCAACTTTGTCATGGCAGTTCATAGTCTGACACTAGTATAAAGATTATATCTTGAATTACATGATCCCAAATAATACATCCAAATAATTTACTACTATTTTATAGTTTTATACAATTGTTTCTGGTAAAAAAACAAAAACATTTGTGGAGCATTTTATGATGGAATTTTCTATATTTTTTTAGTTTTTGTATGCAGTTAACTGATGTTTGTCGTTATAAAGCTATTCAAATATGCGATATAATTTGTATTGATTTAATGCAAAATGGTTCTGTACAGCTGAATTATATGCAAATAACCAATTTATGCTATAAACTGATAAGCAATAAAGTGGATTCGACTGTATTATTGCAAAATTCAGTAAGCGTGATGGACAGATTAACACTTGGTAAAAAAACCCAAACAATTGCTTTAGTTCATTTTACAAAATTTATATATGTGATTTATTAATTTGTAGATATTTATCAGAAATACATGTTAAAAGAGTGATATAAGGTTTTAATTGCAAGTTTGAAAATGCACCTTTAAGATAGAAACACAAACAACAGTATTCTTTACTTTCTTGCACAATTGCGTGTTTGAAAAAACATAAAACTTGTTACCTGTCTACCTATCTTGTACAATAAATACTGACATATAACAAATCCCTTGCTACTTTTTAGAAAAAATAGACTAAGTCTGTGTAGTTGGAGTGGCTTTCTCCTTTCTCTCTTTGAACCAAGAGTTAAAATAATCATGTGATAGACACCAAGTTAGCTAGTTTAAAATGTATTAAGGTGTGGTTAAAGAATTATTTCCTTTCCATATTGCATTGTTACATATTTATTTTTCGGAAGTTTGTATATAATGATTTATGAAAGAGTGAATGCAGTGGGTTTCATTTCCTGTGTACTTTCTTGTGCACATACTATTTCCACAGGTATGTCATGTTCCATTGAAAGGATTGTATGCTGGAGTACCCATATATTTCATAATGACTACGAGACACATTGCTGTCATGTATAGACTACAGGTACGTATGCTATCTTTTACAGTCTGTGACTTTTGGCACTTTGCTTCAAACTAGGCATGACAAAAACTTCACAGCATTTGGAATTTCCCCAGGCATCTGTTTGCTTGATGAATTTAGACAGGAGGACACCTGCTTGAGTATGGAATGCACAGCACAGAACATGGGGCATACTGCAAGGTAAACACCAGCATCCATAAATAATGCCCAGACAAATGCTTACATAAAGATGCAGACACCTTTTTATATTATTATTATGCAGAAGAAAATATTTGTCATTTTTAGAAGCTTTGATAGGATGTTATATGATGTAAAGCAATGCTAATGGACATAGCTTACATGGTTTGTTTGTATTCTGGTGCTTTTAAGTAAGTGATCTTATACATGTAATTGTACCTTCACATTGCTTGGATAGTTTTTGCCAAATGTATCCCCCTTAAATGTAATTAATTGTGTGAAAAACTCTTGTGGTGTGTGGGAATGAACGTCTGAGCTGGGATCTATGATTTATGTTACAAAACATGTATATTACATAAGTCAAGGATGTCACTGATAACATGATTTTGACAATTAATTAATCATTGTAAACATAAACATTGGCTGGTACATTAAGCAACAATTGTTTCTTCAAAAATCCATTAAAAAAACATTTTGTATTTATTAAGGAAATTGATATCCTGCTTTGAAGGAAATGTTTTATTTAATGATGCTCTCAATACATTTATTTGTTACAATTATATGGGATCAGTCCTGCGCTTTGAAAGCAATATTGTGTATTTATTAAACTTAAAATGACACCTGAAATAACTTTACAATGGTATCCTTTGAAAGTAAGTTAAGATTAAGGTAAAACAAATTTTATCACCTATATATATTTAACATTAGAAATACTTTTTTTATCCTTAGGTTTTCATGATTATACATGCAAGGATATACCAATCATTATTTATATATCAAAAATATGTTTTAATATTTACATAATTATACTGATATAGGTAATAAAAAATATGTGTGCTGTCTAATTCTGTCTAAAGTTTAATGACTGTACCAGTCTGATGACAGCCAAGCAGTTTTGGTATTCTGTTCACTATCACTAATAGTCTCAGAAATAAGTTATTGAAGGTTAACTGCCTGGAAATCTATCTGTCTGAAGACATCCAGTGGGACATTTTTCTTGATGACCCTCTGATAATGGACATTAGTGATGCATTAGAACATTCTTGGGTTTGTAGTGTAGATAGAATCAGTTTGATTAATTATGTAATTGAAACAGATAAAAGACAAAAAAAGAAATGGTGATACGAATGAAGCATGATTCATTTCAGTGCACGATGAATAATTAAAAGGTGTTGAAGATACCTTCCAATGATCATTGTAAACAAGTTATAATAATTATTGTAAATAATTTATAATTATTGTAAACAATAAAGATTTAAAATGTATATTTTCACTGCCTATGGGTTTCCTTCCTCTCCTATGAATTGTATCTTATTTGTTTCCAGTTTTGTAGCACCTCCTATCTTTCCATTTCTTTTACTCCACATCCAAGTCCTTGTCTCTTCAGTGTTAATGCATGCTTGTCTTATGGACATTAGTGCCACACACCTGGCAGTTCTCATTAGCATTTCACTTTAACTTATTTTCATGTTTATATCCAATTAAGGTTCAAGCACACTGTCATGGGCACACATACCTCAGCTATCTGGGCTGTCTGTCCAGAACAGTGGGTTACTTGTTTGTGGTTAGTGAGAGAGAAGAGGGTGCAGTCATCTTATTTTAATCTACCCACTGAGTCGTTAAAACTTGCTCTGGGTGGGAGGCATTACCAGGCTATGAACCCTGTACCTACCAGCCTTATATCTGATGGTTAAACCATGACACCACCTAGGCAAATTCTCATTACCTCTTGCTTTGGACTTTAAAACTGATCACAAACATGTGGAGTTTTCAGTGATCACTTCTGGTATTGTTGAGAGACGTCTGCTATTCTCCTGCTATAGGTGATCATTAACACCATTGGTCAGACCAGCTTGATTAATGGTGGATGTCAGGAAGTACCTAGAACCAGCACCCTTGGAGGAAGTTAAGACTGTTAGGTGATGGCGTGGGTAGTGGAAAATTATTATCTCTTTCTTAATACTTCTAAGCAACATTAGCAGTAACATATATGATGTATGTATGTATAAACTCTACCTATATCCAGTGAAGATTCAGACATGTCCATCCCATAGTCAATCTTTGGCAGGACCAGTGGCTGGGCAAGGGACAGAGAGTAATAAAATTAACATGGAGAAAGGGTTGGGGTCTTCTGATTAAGCAAAGCATCACTATTTTCACCCTAGAAAAAGGTAGAGAGATAGTACCTTTTAGCATGCCCCTATACCACTAAGGTTTTAGGCATTCACCCTAGAATTACTATCTTAAAGAAATGTGCAGATGTTGTTACACAAATATTATTTTATTATAGCCTTACATAAATGTCTGATGCTGTCAGTTAATTGTCATGTAATAATAGGATCTGGGTGGGGACTTTCTGCTGCTCGTGGTATGTAATGACACTTGGACGTATTTATCAGCCTGCTCGATAAGCTTGTCTAATAAGACTGATGCCAGTTCTTAGGGAATGGGGAAGAATTAGTGTGAAATCTGACTGTAAACTGAATATTAAATTACAATTAAATGGCGGTAAGATTTCTCATTAAAACTATTTTAGAACTATTTATTTTCTAGTTGAGCTCCAACTGCAAAGTGTCACTTACATGGTTGCTCCAGCCAGTGCACCACAACTGGTATATCAAAGGCCATGGTATGTACTACCCTGTCTGTGGGATTGTGCATATAAAAGATCCATTGCTACTAATCGAAAAAGAGTAGCATACGAAGTGGCGACAGCAGGTTTCCTTTTTCAATATATGTGGGGTCCTTAACCATATTTCTAATGCCATATAACAATAATTAAAATGTGTTGAGTGCATCGTTAACTAAAACATTTCTTTCTTTTACTTATGTGGACATAATGGGCTGAATTTTCAAAGCCTGATTTTGTCTTACACACGTGTAACTATATACATGTACAATGCTTAAACACCTACATGTAAGAAAAACAGGCTGCATAAATTTGGCCATTTTAATTTAGCACTGTAAATATTATGATAATTGACACATAGTTTTGTGAAATATAGTCTGGATGAATTGTATATATTATATATTATGTTATATTTATAATAAGGTAACAAAGGCTATGGTATGTACTATCCTGTCTGTGGGATGGTGTGTATAAAAGATCCCTTGCAGATAATCAAAATAGTAGAACATGGCAGCAGCCACTTTGATTATCTTTGTGGTCCTCAAAGGCTCTCAATCACAGAATTAATATCCTTATTTTATATTTATTGCTCTAAATATGGATTATAAATTAAACTTAACTTTATTTAAACACCAAACCTCACTTTTATATCATCAAAGTTGTTTTAATTAATAACATCTCCAATATTATGTATTTAACCATTATTAAATAAAACATTTCTTTCTTTCTTTCCCTGTCTAATTATGGCCAACAGACACAAAGTTCAGTCCTTATATCAAGCATCTACAATAATGTCTTACTGATCTGCAAAGCAAATCAATAGATCAAGCAAACATATTATATAACAGTGATATTTTGTCAGAAATTAGCAATGTTTACATTTCCTTTGTGATGCTATAGAACTGCATCTAACTGCTTCAAAGCAAGTTAATCATGGTTATAGCCTAAATATACAATAATCTATTTACATTATTGTAGAGGAAAAGAAGGATTGTTTTGTTTAATGACACCACTAGAGCACATTGATTTATTAATCATGGGCTATTGAATTTGGTAATTTTGACATATAGTCTTAGAGAGGAAACCTACTGCATTTTTCCATTAGTAGCAAGGGATCATTTATATGCATCATCCAACAGACAGGATAGCACATACCATGACCTTTGATATACCAATTGTGGTGCATTGGCTAGGGTGAGAAATAGCACAATAGGACCACTGGCAGGGATCGATCCTAGACTGACCGTACATCAAGCAAGCATTTTCCCACTGGGTTACATGCCTTCTCATTTGAAGGAAACATTTGCCTCGGTTCCATAATTTCTGTTACTAAACTGAGGTCAACACTTGTAGNNNCCCCTGATATATAGACTTATTACTTTCATTATATGACCTAATTGGCCTTCTCCATTGCTTTAAACTAACACAATCACTCCAGATTTAATAGTAGGCCAATTACAAATATAGTTTATAATAATTCGTTATGTCATTTTGTTTAGCCAGTCTATAATGAAATAAGTCAGAAATACTCTCTTCTTCTCCAATTTGGAATATAAGGTGATGTATTGGTGGCATGCACTGATATAAGATTAGTCTGTTAAACTTAAAAGCCATTTAAAGGAGAATCAAGTGAGGTAACAGCTGCTACATAGAGTCAGCTGTCGTAGACATGTTCATACCAGAACACTAATACAAACATACATATTGTCTTTGAAAACAAAATCATGTTTTCCTCCAATATTTCCTGTTTCTAAATATATTATCCTTTACCCAGTTCTAACAATAAGAAACATCACTGGATACAGTCTTGTACTCAAGACCTCTAATTAGTTTTCCATATTCAATAATATACTTAACTCTTCTGGGTACAAAAACTGTGAAAGAAAAGAAAGTTGGAGAATTAATATTTTTCGGTCTTGAATCAGGATGATAGAATGGAGGTTTTAATTTGAATTAATAATTTGTATGTGTTTAAGTGTTGTTAAAAAATGTGTTTTAAAATGAAATTACTTACATAATTTGAGGAATATATATATAATATTTATGTAATCTCAACATTTTTAACATTTAAACTTTAAGCTTAATGAAGCAGTCACCTGTACTAAACACCATTCTGAGGTAACCTTGCTTTTCTTATTCAGTACAAATTGACATGTATATATTCTCTAGAGGCCATCATGAGTTATACTACATATAGCTCATCCTGAAAACACACATACACACACACACACACACACACACACACACACAAACACACACACAAAAACA